>JAUELK010229414.1:7939-18515 GCA_031471215.1 Gastropteron pacificum | reverse complement strand
ATCATCATCATCATCATCATAATCACCACCATCCTCATCATCATCACCACCACCACCACCACCACCACCACCATCATCATCATCATCATCATCATCATCATCATCATATATGACACCGTACGTTGCTATTGCTAGACTCGTTGTTACGAGTGTTCTTATCAAGTAGTTGTCCCTATTCAGACTATCGTCACTACTGCCATCAATCAAAGCAATCAGTACTGTTGCAATACGTGTAACGTACCCTAGGGTGGGTGGGTGGGGGTAACAAGAAAGGGGGGGGGGGGCTTTAAAAATGTTCGGCGTACCGACGTCATTATGCGTATAAACACGGTGACTGCTTATAAGTGAAATTGAAAACGCGCACAAATTCGGACGAAGATTACTTTCGTCACCATTGATTGATGATGTCATTACTGCTACCAATTATCTTCGTACTGGACTTAGCGACTATTCACATCATTGGTACCATTTTCTATTTTTTACCTTTGCTATTCGATAAAGAGAAAACTTCGGAAAGAATACTTTGTATTCTATCTTGTGTTACACCAGATACGTATTTGATGGAAGATTTGATGTTTAAATGTGTGGATATAGGGTATATATAGAGTAAGTGTGTGTTTGTCTCTAAGGATCATTAGTGAGGTATGTATGATCAGCTGATCTATATCAACATTTTCCCAACATTTAAAAAAACAATTCCAATTTACGCAATAATGATGAAAAGATTGCATAACTGGTGCTATCTTGTTAATTCCAAATTGCTTATAACATGTTGTTGTGTACATTTGGGTTAAAAGGATAAAAATAGATGAGATTCTAATACCCACAATTCTAATTAATGGTTGCATTGTATTGTGTAGGCAACGTTTGATCTATAAAAGCTTACTATAGGCATAGATCCATAGAAACAGAACTGTGATTCTATTGCTTGCGTTGCACCGTTTAAACTTTGATACTGATATTGATGTCAGAGTTCGCAATGTCCGTTGGTGGCCAGGTGCGATGCCCTCCACATCTGTCAGTACTGTCACACTGACCAATGCTGCATACACCTGTGTGGGGATGTAATGACCCCCTGTGTGTGGCTCATACATCAGATTCCACGGACGTCATTGTCCACAATGGCGGACACAAATTACATGCAGTCTTGTTTGATATTGCTCCCATTTCATCGCTTATACGGGTGCCGCGCGATGGTCAAACGGTTAGCAGGTGTAAAGTTCACGCCGTATACGTGTCGATCACTTCTTGCACAATAGAACCACGCCACACAAAGGCTTTCACATAATAATTTATTACTTTTTTTCTTAAATTGAAAAGCCCAGGGTTCGGATCCCTATGTGGGCATTCTGGACATCATCACCGTCGTCGTCATCGTCATGATCATCATGATCATCATCATCATCGTCGTCGTCTTCATCGTCATCGTCATCGTCATTGTCATCGTCGTCGTCTTCATCGTCATCATCATCATCATCATCATCATCGTCGTCGTCGTCTTCATCGTCATCGTCATCGTCATTGTCATCGTCGTCGTCATCATCATCATCATCATCATCATCATCATCATCATCACCAACATCATCATCATCATCATCGCCATCATCATCGTCATCATCATCATCATCATCATCATCATCAACACCATCATCATCATCATCATCATCATCATCATCATCATCATCATCATTATCATCATCACCATCATCAGTGGCGTCTTTACGACGTTAATGATAGCCTCGAAAATGCCTACCGTCTCTTCCGATCGTCTGTTTTTCTTGTAACGAAACGTGTATTACGTTTACACGAGTTTTTATTTGTATTCCTGTCTTTTCTTGTTTTACTTATTCTTTTCTTCTTTTTCTTTTTGAGTTGTCGCAAGCGGATACTGATATCGTATGACAAAGAAGAAGAAACGTGGTCACGACGTCTAGAGCTCAGAGGGTGTAGGATGATCTATTCGTCTAAGTCTGGACATATTCATTATCATCAACATCATCATCATCATCATCACCATCATCATCATCAGTACTTCTACTTCTATTATTGTCATCAGTACGATAGATGGGTACATCTTTCAATCTCTTCTTGTTAGTTGTTACAGCGTACTAGTATTAGAACCAATCGCTTTCATTTGTTTTGTTTTTACCCCCCGCCCCCCTATACTATTAATCTGTTTTTGTCTTCACTAATCAGACTGTATAACAATCAGGAAATGCGTACAGACGTCACACTCACGTGTGGTCACTTTTAATGATGAGCCTAGTTCGACTGTACCTACCTACTACCTACCTATTTCAGATTGTCACTTAACGATGAGTCTCAATTGTATTGTGTGTCTTTGTTCTACTGTACCTACCTACCTAGTATGTGATTGTCGATTAAACCCATTCTGTCTTTGTTCTACTGTACCTACCTACCTACATCATATATGTATGTGATTGTCAGTTAAACTCAAGGTGTTTTTGTTCTACTGTACCTTTTACCAACCTACCTACCTATCTGATTGTCACTTAGCGATGAGCATGGACAGTTATGTGTGTCATTATTATATTGTACCAACCTACCTACCTACCTACCTACCTACCTGCCTGTAACCTACCTACCTACCTACTTTCCTCTTACCTACCTACCATTTTACTACCAACCAACCTCGAGAAAACAGTGTTGTATTATGTTACTTTTGTCTTCTTGTTTTACATATATTTTCTTTCTTTCCTTTTCTGTTCCCTTTTTTGAGTGTGTGGAACTAGTTCACCTTACTAAGTTGATGAGCACACCTCAACATAGTGTCCAGACGAGCAGCACATGACTAATTCGTATGGCATGACGTTTCCACGTACTCTGTGTATTGTGGCCCCCCTACGTAGTACACTGTATTAGTATAAGAATGTATTAAATTATAAGAATTTAAAGATTAAATTTAACCTACGGGCCGTGTCTCGCCCAACATGACCTTCATCAGAAGTGCAGCAAGCAAGTAGCATCAATCTCAAGATTTCGATACCCGTCCCTCGCTGGGGAGATGCTCGCTATACCGGTATGTAATGTAATGCAGGCCTAGTATTATGTTAGTGCTCACCACATAGTAGGCCTACATTTTCTACGTCAGTTAAGCTTTATCCCCCAACATGTCACTTATCGAATGCAACAAGGGCTAAGAGAACGGGAGGGTTTACCGTAAGGACACGTGAACGATACAGATCGATAGTTAGAAGGGGAGGATAATTTATGGAGGGAACACCTTGCAATGGCGTGACGTGATGATCTATTATTAGAATATCGCACGCGCGCGGATAGCCCGCCACGGCTGCCGTGTCATCATCGATCGGCTGGCGAGCGCACCAGTCGTTATATGACGTCAGTGTCTCACGCTAGAGGTGATTTGAAGGAAATTAGGGTGAGCAGGGAACCTGCGATGGCTGATTATTTTTAGATGTTCTATCACTTTGATGTCCCAAAACGTAAAGGCCGCAAATAGCAGGGAGCGGGTTATTGTTTTTATAGTGGAAGTGTTGCGAATGGGTCTGTTTTTTGTTGTTTTTGTGTTGGATGGAAGGAAGTCCATTCATTAAGTAAGTGCGCATTTTATCCACATCATACGAAAAGTAAGAACTAGGCTACTTCTTAATAATCACTTAAGCTTTTGAAAGAGAAATTACAGTGATGTACCGTTTACCATGGGCGTAGAATACTATCGGTGTTTTTGTAGCTTTACCATTTTCCCATGTCTAGATCTAGTACTTAACTTACAGAAGACACTAAACTTAATTATCAACAATCTACCAGCGTTTATTCAAGATCGGTGTAAAACGTTCAAGCTTTAACTGATGTCATGGATAGGCTACGATATCACAGACTGTAGGGTATAGGAGCATACGTCATGTTGTATTAAGCTAAAAACTATTCTGGGCCGCAGTCCGTGAGTCAATGCAATGGGGTCATTTCGAAGCGTGGTAGACCAACTAACAACACCCACCAAGTACAGTAGGAGATCAGAGGTAGTTGCATCTTGAACCGGTTATAAGTTCGACAAAACACTCTAATTTTGCCTTGTTATTATTCCGATGATGGGAGTTCGTTTGTACTCATACTCATATGTCTTAGACGTATAGAGAAACAGTCGCTGCTCTGTCTTAGGAATTACTAGCTGGTTAGTTAGTGACCTCTCCTTGTTTGAATTATAGCAATGTTGATGGAGGTCTCGTGTTCAAATCCCCCAAATTATGTAATTTTGTTCCAACGAGTGCGTGTACTTGTGTAGGGCATTCTGGTTTACTGTTTGTTAGAAGTAGAGGGCTCAAGTTCGAATCTCAAATAGTTTGAAATAGACTTTATACTCTCACAGAATCTATTGAGAACTCTTGTTTCTCTGTTGACTGGAGAGGTAGGGTAGATCTACCAAGCACAGGTTGATTCCCGGAGTGAAGAACTTATTCTCATTCTCCATACACCCAGGCTCTAAACTACTTGACGACTTGACGATACCAGTACATGAGTACGTGGGCTAACTAAAACATGTTTTTGATACTGAAACATGCATACTTACTTGTGAGCATAACTATAACAAAACGTAAATAAGAGAACAAACTCAAGTTTTTTCATGTGTCTTTGTCAATGTTTGTATTGAACTTGAACAGTAATAAAATATTCACAGGATCCCCGGATTTCGGGAGATTATTACACACAAACCGTCATGTAAAAGAAAGAGATAGAATATATCAATGATAACAATAATGAGAGTTCATGACAACAAAATAATAAAGGGAGCATAATGAATGAGCCTGACAGACTGTTGATATGGACACGTAGATCACAACACCCAAACCATCGCTACACTTGTAGTTTCACCAGTAAGTAGTAGAGTACAGTGGAGGAAGCAACTTATCTTGGACTTGAAACAAAAAGAAAGAACGTTTTGTGAAAGCTACCTAGGCAAAGCACTGTGTTGAATCTTTACTTTATCGTTGGACGAATAAAATAATAGGTTTATCAAAAGGGGGGAATAACATAGGAATAATCTATTAAAATGAAGGATCTGATTCGAACTGATTGTCTATTCATAACTGAAGACTGTAAAGTGTAAATGAAAGTAAACAAAAACTTAAGGGATCGTTTTTTGGCATTAAATCAAACAAAAACATGGAGAAACTGTCGAGTGAGTTATAGTTATAGTAGAAGTAGAATCAGGAGAAATGTGAGACAGTGAATAGAAGGGGAGTTTCTCTGAACACAGTTTGGTACCCTACATATTACAAAGTCGTAAGTCATATCAACAGCAATGTATTCATCAGAGTTGATGGCTTGAAACTCTCACTGAACTGATGGACACAGATAAGTAAACGACTTTAACTTAAACACTGACATAGATAGCTAGGACAGACAGGGTCACGATGTAGTGTAAATGGATGGAGACAGGATGTAAAAAAAAGGTCGAGAGAGAGAGAGTAGAGAGAGAGAGAGAGAGAGAGAGAGAGAGAGAGAGAGAGAGAGAGAGAGAGAGAGAGAGAGAGTGTATCAGACCAGAATCACAGCCAATGGCCACTTTGGGAGACTTACATCATGTAATTTAAAGAACTCAACCAAAATAACATCAATATCAGCAACAATGGACACAGGAGATGGAATGAACTAGAAGAAAAGAGGTGTTGTTATGTCACCACCGGTATCAATAATACAATCTTTATGCTTGTTTTTGTTATCACTGTCGCCTCGCTGTGCTAACTCACGACAGCAAACTTCGTACTTCAAAACTCACTTTCGCACTTGTAGCAAGCACTACTCATATTATGAATTACGAAGCAGGCTATCTGGTCAACAAATGTATCATAACAAGCACAAAATTGACGTTGGCGTAGCACTGAGTGCGCTACAAGTAAGTAAATATACCATGGGCATGAGACGTGAGGCAGTAAGTACACATGATATCAATGGTGGATTTGAGTTGAAGTAAAAAGTCAAACAGACATCATTGTTATCTCATAACATTCAGATCACAGTATTCAAACATTGCGTCTACTAAAAAGTACAAAAATCCTTAAACAGTAATTTGGGTACAGTGACGAGAGCTTGTCTAGATTTCTAGTCTACAACTCAAAGTAACATCAACCAATTGTGAGTCACCACTATTGGGAAGTAGGGGTGGACGAAATGAGGTTGTTATCACAAAAAATAAGTACCAATTTAGAAAATTCTAAAGTACCGAGTACATTGGCACTGCTTTCTCAGCTATCACAAACTACATAATCAAGCAACTACATGAATGTAGTGCTGTTTGTAGTAGCACAGCGAGAACTAACACACTTTTTGTAAAATCTAAAGCATCATTAAATTGTTTACTAATGGACAAAGAGGCATACGTGTGGTAAAATTGATGATTATGTACAAATAATTCATTGGACGAGAGATGAAGCCGTGAGAAAGCTTGATGGACATTAAACGATGATGTTATCTTTAAAACGAGAGAGTAAAAAAAAAAAAGGTCTGGACTTCTTTGCTGCCTTCTATGTTTATCCTAATACTATGTCGTCACACGAGCACAGCGAAATGACACAGAACTGTTGAATATTTTGAAGTAAGTAGCGGTAATAATCCATGAGTAAGAATGTTTGTGTGTTTGTGTGGAAAGTTCACAAGCGAATGTCACACTTTACAAGTACCGATGATGATGATGATGACGATGATGATGACAGTGATGATAAAGAGATCGTCAAAGTTGAATCGTTGGTCATGAGTCACCGATGAGCTTGAGGAAGTCGTCAGGTATAGACGAAGAAGCACCGACGTTGACGAAAAGTCCCTTGAGAACATTCAGCTCTTTTGTTAACAAGTCTACTTTCTTCTGCAGCGCGTCATTATGATCGAGAAGACCCTTAACCCTGGTCTCGGTCATCTTCTGCTTTTCCTTGGCTTTGGCACGGCTCTTTCTGACAGCGACATTGTTCCTGGCACGTTTGTCCACGTACTCCTGAGTGCCCTTCTCCACATGACGTCTGCGGGACTTGCTGCTGCTGCCACTGCTGGTAGGGTATGGGGCAGAGCCTGCAGGCCGCCTGCCCCGCCCTGAGGGCATGGAAGGTCCGGGGGTGCCGGGACTAGAGGCTGAGTACACCGTGGACGTCGGGGACGGCAGGGAAGTGGTGGGTGACGTCACATAGGGCAGGGAAGGGAGACCTCCCTCACCCATGGGAGATGACACGGATGCGTGGTGGTGCTGACTGCTGTGGAGATGGGACTGCTGCTGCTGCTGCTGCTGATGTTGATGATGGCGTTGTTGTTGAAGGAGGGAACTGGAGGACATCTGACAAGACGATAGTCCATAGTCTTCAGCCTTGAAGGCTGCGAATTCCTCTCGCTTCACTTGTCCAAAGTTGGGCCACTGGAAGCCACTAATGCTGGAGCCATCTGCCCCAGGGGATGTGAGCTGACTGAACTCTGGCATTGTGCTAGGGGCACCCAGGCTACTGTCATCACTGTAGTAACTTGTCACATCTGAGGCCGGGCTCTGGTTAGGCTCCAGAAAGTTCACCACAGGGGCGGGCAACACAGAGCCCTCACCGGGGTATTTCTCTTCATGAACAAGTGCAGTCGCATCCAAGACCACTTGTGGAAGGCTTGACTGAGGCTCAGTCAAATCTGAGGAAATGTGAGTAGAAATGTTGAAGCCCGGAATCTCGCCGGAACCACTGGTAGATGCACACGAGATGAAGTCTCGTAAGTCTAGTGCACGTTCCAGGATGGGATCTAGGTCAATAGAGTCCGCGAAAAACTTCTTAGAAGGCAGCTCACCTTTGGCAAAGAATGTCTGCAACTCGGATAACTGAAGAGAATCCATCAATTCACCAATGCTGGGGCATGTCTGTCCACTGGTATGAGTATTCAAATCTTCAAAAGAAGAAATGTACGCAGATGTAATCGGCTCTATCTTGGCGGTTAGCGATCAACAGTCGAAGTGTAGAACAACCCGTTAGATACTTATGCTCAATGGGAATCACACAAGGTTTTTCTCAGTTGTGATCTTACTATGCGCTTGCTATCGGGTCAACTGTGCGGCAATCCCAGCGAGGAGAGGCTTTATACCAAAGTCGGGGGAAGCCTTTGACGTAGGTAGCTATCGAATATTCATGCGCAGAGGTTATTTTCAGTGCACCCATTCTAAAATTGATTTTGATTGTAACACTACAGTTGTCATCACTAACGAGAATCGATTCAACATTTTGACTATAGCTTGCAATGCTGCTCTACCTCAAAACATAGTTTCTTTCCACCATATAACATGATTTGCAAAAGAATGTAGAACTATTTTGGCGGATTGTTGGATATTGCGCCGTAAATTGCTGTTTTAAATATAGATCAAGACGTCATAGAATCTTTACAACGATTGGTCGCGCTATACGTCATTTTCGTCCTTGACCTTTAGGTGGGGAACCTCTTGGAAATTTACTGAACGCTCATTGGCTCGACATTCTATACACTGCTAGATGGGGTGGGGAAGAGGGGTGGATGCTGGGGGTGTCCTTAGCTAAATATAGAACAAGGTTCTTTTTTTTTTTTCTTCCCTTCTTCAGCTACTTTGTCCAATGGCCTTTTGTGAAATAAATTGGAAGAGATACCTGAATAAAAAGCTGGATGACAAAAACATCTATTCTTCTTGAAACAACGTATTGGATTCTTTTATATTTCTGAACAGTGGGGATGGAATATGTATTTAGTGCGGCATAGACAGAAACACTTTTCTCGAGTCTTTCATTGGGTCTCCCTGTGTCTTGCATCAGGCTATGTAACTATATTTAGAACTCTGTAATGTCTTTACTTTCTGTAGGCCTACCTTTATTCCCATCAAGGAAGAGATAATTTCTGTTTCCTTAGAAGATCAACGTTCATCAAATTTACCAAGAGACTCGAAGTAACAAGGTGAGTGATATGTTTTTTATGGTTAGGAACGTCATTTTATCGTCTGGAGATTGGTTTCATTATGAACTCACTAAAATAGTTTCATGAATGTCAGCTGAGGCACCGGGTAAGGTGTTGCGCAATCGTCTTCAGCTGGGTCAGCAGAGCTAAAGATTTGGTTGAAACTTTTGGTCTCATACTCATACTCATAGATGATCTACCTAGAGATCTAACCTGCTTTTCGAAGATTATTCACACACATTCATCAGTTTCACTCTTTGATTGGTGCTTTGTACTTTGTTGATCTGATCAACAATGGCAATTCAATGATGTGACAATGACGACAATATTGGAGTTGTGTTTTTTTGAACATTTCAGTAGGCCTAATAAATAATAGCTATTCTAAAACTAGACTCTAGGCTATAAACCATTTGATCTTGTTCTCTTTCAGCCTTTCAGAAAGTGAGTTAGATTAGGTCTGCTTTAAATAAGAACATTGAGACATTTCTTTTACATTTTTTGTTGCGTTGAATCCAAATTGTGCTGACATTTTTGTAATGATGTAATGTAAGAAGAGTAAGAAGGGCATTCATTGTGATTGTGTGGCATTCATTCTTCTTCATTCTGGTGTTTGAAGTGAACAACTTTTCAAGTTACCACAGCTTTTGCTTTTGAAGACTGGAGGCAAGGTTTAAAATCATTGACTGATTAATAGATTAATAGATTAACATGACATACAATGAAAATCAATGATACATTTTGTAACGTGAATGGAGCTTTTCTTTAAAGTAAAGAAGTAAGTTTATGAACTTGTGTCGTTAAATCTTGCTTGATAAGACTTCCGTGTTTGGTCTTGGGTTTTTTGTTTTGTCTTTTGTCATGGATTATTATAAAAAAATTCATTGAAAATCTAGATTCTAGACAGAAGCTACTTGCTTTTATTCATATGCTGAAAACAGAAATCTTATTAGAACAAAATGCTAAATCTACCCTGAAATGTTCCAATAATATTGTATTTTTCATACCACAGTGAGCACCATGCCTCCAAAGAAGACTTATGAGTCTTATGACTCAGAAGAATCTGATGATGGAGACTCAGGACCAAGAGGAAAGAAGCAGAAGCTGGACAAGAACAGCGATGAATACAAGAAACGCCGGGAACGTAACAATGTTGCTGTTCGGAAGAGTAGGGAGGCAAGTCGTCAGAAGGCTAAGGATACGATGGAGAAGGTATCCCGCCTTCGTGATGAAAACAAAGCTCTAGAACAGAAAGTAACCATTCTGAACAAGGAACTTGGTGTGTTAAGAGATCTTTTTCTGACTCATGCATCAGCCACTGCAACTGTTCAGCCTTCAGAAGGGAGCCAACTCCCAGTAAAGGCAGAGGACAATGAGGTTCTATCAAGTGCACAACACAATGAAACAGTTCTTAGTAAAGATCATAAATACTATGTGTCAAATTCAACTGGAAATTCGTGAGTGATTGTTAGCAAGGAATACTACAATAAAAAAAACACTTATAATAGGAAGAGCAGCTTCTCTTGAAGAGTTTCTTTTTCTTTTAATTACAAACGCAGACACTTTCTTCATGAAGGACTCTCTGTACACATTCATAGAGTATAGAGTCAGGTGGAGGCTGTTCACATCACTGGCTTATATTTTGCTTTGTTTCTTTCTTGCTCTG
>JAUELK010229081.1:0-18551 GCA_031471215.1 Gastropteron pacificum | reverse complement strand
AAATAGTGGGAGAATTCATCGTTGCTGGCGTACGGGTGGAATCCCACCCAGGACGTAGGAATATGATATGTCAAACACGACGTACGGCGAAGGTTTAAAAGAGCAAAAAGAATTTGATAGACAATTCTATAAAACAAAGTAATGGTTTCATTTATGTATACAAAAATGCATCATTAAAAAAATATTTCTGAATAAAAATAGGTAGCATTCACATGAAAAAGCATCAAGCACAGTTTGTCAGTATAAAACGAGAATAACAGAACTGGGAACACTAACTTTAAGTACATCTCCTTACATTTGAGGTTGTAAGCTTTACTGGAAAAAAATGATGAAGAGGACTACACATGCATTCTGAAGAAGCAAATGTGACAATTAAATCCATGTATGAAGAAACTTTAGAATAAAAATGTATTCGTATATTGTGATCGATAGGTTACAGATGTAGTTCAGCCAAAATGTAATAACATTGAAAAAAGAAAATGTGTTTCACATATAACTGGATATGAGAAAAGTTGTGACATTTTTTAGGAATTCTAAGACTTCTTACTCTTTCATGTTACTTTCCAAATATAGGCATGGGTACTTGTAACTTACTCTTCACTCTCAAAATCACAGATGCCAGTACTATGATCAGTAGATCCTAATATGAACCAGAATAAAACATGCAGGCCAATCCCACAAAAAAATAGTACTGGTTGGCGGGCAGTATTTAAATTAATGTAAAGTAATATAGATGTATGAAAGGAAAGTACATCATTATTAAGTGGTACCAAAATGGAATGATGTGTTCAAATAAAAAACTGACTTATCATCATCACACAATATGAAAGTGAAAACAATCAGCTGTAGGCCTATACCATTCATGATACTATTGAGCAGGTATATTCTCAAACAAATAAATCAGTCACAAATTGGAAATCAGATCTGATCATTGAAAGAGGCTAAATAATGAAATCAATGTATCGACAGTAGAACCTAGACATGTTTTCAGCGATCTGTTTTTTTTCAATTTGGCTATCCACATTTCAATAGTAAGTTACCTAAAACCCTTTGTTTGGCTGTCCACATTTGAACAGTAAGTAGGCCTAACCCTTTCAACACTTTTTTCTTTGTGTGTGTCTATCCATAAAAGAATAGTAAGTTACCTCTTTAGCTGTTCAATACTACATAACACCTATTACACAATTTGTTTCGGAAACCTAAATGTAAATAGTTGCTAGGCTAAGTCATGTAATAATTACTATTTCAATAACTATTTGTTTCTGGCTTTTAGTAAATTTCAAAAGATGATCAAAACAGCTGTATAAACAAATCCTGCAAACAAATGTGATGGAATTCAAATATCGAAAGTCAATAATTTATCATAATGAACATGGAATACAAAGACAGGCTTAGTCTCACACTAGTACACACTATAACTATAAGCAAATTGTACATCCTCACACTCCAATAGTAAACGCACACAAAGATGAAAGTTGATGTTTAAGAAAAATCTCAAAATGCATAAAAAATAAGGCACTGAAGCGGTACAAAGAACTGTTGCAATTATGTATCAAAATCAAAAACATTTGCTATACAAAATCTTCCATATATCTTGCATAGATAATGTTCACTTTGACCTATGACAGATCTACCAAGAGGCTGAGATGGAGCTAGAATGAATTGGGGTAATGATGTTCAGTAAAGCACATTGAACATGAAGTAGAGTAAGGAAATGTGCTATATAAACTCTTTAGTGTATTTCCAATATTTGCTTTCATGTTCATATTTTAAATATATAACATGTATAAACAGATCTATTTAGTTGGATGATTGCTACCACCATGACGACACTTGTCCTTCCAAATGTTTGTTTTCTAGCGTTCCATCAGGTTATACTAGTCATTACCTTATTCTAAAGCATTAATTCACAATGATTAATAGCAATCACAATCGAATGCCAACAGTAACACCAGTTCTGCCCTTCTAATCTTACATATTGTGACAAATATTAGACTCAACCCAAGCACTAGAAATTAAGGGTCTCTGTCTATGCCCAAATCTATACATAATGCAATGATGTTGTAAACAGTTGTGTCTTACATGAAAGTTGTATACATACTGTACATGTACATTTTACTCGACTTAGAAGCACTGATTAAAAATGAAAGCCCTGATACAGTTTTTCAAGACAACTTTAACTCCACGTCACTGTCAGAGAAAGTAGGAGATCAACGTCCATGTCTGACAACTTCAACACCTGACAGGGGATAGAACATTATGTAAGTAATTGCAATAAAAGTGATAAGAAACAAAAAACATATCCTAACTAATCAGTACCCTCCACTTATCTGTGTCACACAATCCAACCCTGTCTAATCCCTTTTTTTCTAAAGTCCAAATAGGCACTGCTACTGCTAAGTGGCAATTGTGTGCTGGTTCCAGCAAAAAAGGAGCTAACAAAGCTAAAGCAATGTCTTTGACATGGGACAACAACAAAATTGCGAAAAATATCACTACGGCAGAAACATGTACAGCTTGAGTGGATGATAACACATGCCTTCAAAATTCCAAACGATAGAAGAGAAAATGGAGATTGAAAAAACAAAAACAGAAGAAATATAATTTTACATCCATTAGTTGAGATAACCAAGGCCTACCTTTGAGTGAGCGTCAAAAGTGAATCTTTGATTCTGTCCATTGACTGAGACCTGAGTGGGCTCTGTGTCCACACCCAAGACTGTGACTTCACCAAGTCTCACACCACTCTTTGGATCATAGCCTTCTTTGACCACTGTACTGGTCAATGTGTTCTGTAGAGGGGTGAGCAGTGACATTTATTAGGGCTTATTATATTTGTTTTTGTCTTCTTGAAATTACATTTCAAATAGTGGTCTGGTTCAGGACAGACAGGACAGGGAAGTGGCTCTACAGGTGGTCAATTGTGACATTATTCAGATTTCTAAGTGTTGAGTCAGTAAGCCATTCAAAATAGAAGTATATTTAGTTTTTGCTACACGATCTTACTTAAAAATGAAATAGAATACAGAAGCACATTAAACACACAAAGAAATACTTAAGATGAAAATTAACTCCAGGTATTCAATACATTCATTCTTATCTGATCCCAAAGGCCATGTTATCAGCATACCAAATTCAGTAGGATCAGTGAACCTGTATTATTACATCTTGAAAATGGCAACAACCATTATTACTATTCAAAAAAATAAAAAATAAAAAAAAATAATTTTAAATGCTGGAAGATAAAAGTAAATGCTACAACACCTGTTTAAGGCTGAACTGGATGTATGAGTATTTGTCTCCTGTGATACTGTCTGAAAAAGAAACAAACAAAACAAATTCAAAGAGCTCATATTTATGATACATGTTTGCATCTATATTGTCTGTCTAAACATTTTGAACAATGGGTAGTGAGCATTGTTTGAAAAGTATGGATATGTTTCATTCATCAACTACTAACATTACATTCTTCTTGTCCACAATGACAATAAAATGAACACATCTTCAGACATTTTTCACCTATCATAACTTGTTCCAATGATACTCTATATAAGATACCAACAGTATTCTACTTAATTTAAATCAAACCAACACAATCAAACAGAGACAAATATACTTTTGTTGCCATACACAGGCTAATATGCAAAGTTGACTAGATTGACCTGAAACTAAAATGAGCTGACTGTCTAAAACCAAATTGTCAATTATTTACCACTGCTCTCTCCATCATCCCAGAAGAGGAATCCATCCGCTGTGTTTGTTGTGTCTGGGGCCAGGAGGAGCTCAAACTTCTGTAGACGACTGCAGACATCACATAGATAGGTAAAAACAGGTGGCCAAGATTAAGATGACGCTAAAATATTTGTTGTATTCTCTTTATTGTTTTTAAATATGAAAAAGTAGAACAACCCCGACAAGAAAGGCTGAAAGCTTTTCTCTTTATGGGCATCCTAATAATCCTATACAGAAACCTATTCAAAAATCAAGCTGATCAAATATTGGTTGGGTTGTTGGGACAAACATTAACAAGTTTTAAAATTGTACAATTTCCTGCAGATCATTCAGGTTGAGCTTAACCTATTGCTGATGAAATAAATTAGAAAAGAACTTCTTTACAAAAATTCCCACTCATCTCATGAGTGAATTCAGATTTCTTGAAGGCTGCCTTTGATAAAACAGTCGTCTTTCATTGACCCAACAACACAGTTAGTATAACACTATAACACAGCCAATCGCCTACTCACGAGATATCGGTACGAGTGGTTGGGGGCAGGAGAGGTAGGATGCTCCCTCCCCTGACATGCACATTAATCTTGTCCAGTGGTGCACTCATCCTCACAACCTGGCCTGAACCTTGGACTTGGGAGCCGTTGAAGAAGTCATACCACAAGTCTTCAGGGATGTAACCCTCAACTGAAGAAGCACCCTGAGAATAAAATCAACATAAAATTAAACAGATAGTAGAAAATGATAACTTTGGTGTGACATGCAACCTTCTTTACTCGTGTGGATATTTTAAAAAATGAACAATGAAACTAAACAGAAACATAAAAGTATCGCTTCAGAGTACAGAACAGAAATGGGTGATTGTACACATGTATTTCATTCAACTCGACTCGTGTATAATACATTAGAAGAAAAAAGGAGTAAAACAATAGAAATGGTTTCAGTGAAAAAAACTTCTAGTAATGTGCTTTGATTTTTATTGTTTTTAAAGGAACAAAAAATATTAGCACCATTGATTGATTGCATTCAGGTTGTGGCTTGGAAAATGTATAATTCAGGCTTACGATTTCACTAGTTGAGCTAGAATTAAAATTAATTGTCTTTATCTATTAATTAAAGATATAAAACGGCAACCACAATGCTGTAAAACAAACCTAATGTTTGAATAGGTAACATAATGGTGGTAGATTCAGAATATGCTGTACTGTATTACTACACAGAATGGCACTTACACTTTCTAAGACTGGAGTCACAAGGATTTGGTCACGCCACATGAACTGTTCGTCTATAGCCTCTGTGCCAGGGTACCTAGTCAAAGAAGAACACTTCTGATGAACACTCTTCAAATACGGAACATAGTTGGTTCTCTTACAACAAGAATCAGACACATTTTTTTCTGTTGAAAGAATAAACAATCTCTTTAAACAATGCACCAGGTTGCCTTTGAGTAGAAAAGTAAATAATGTATGCTTTTCCTACCGGTCTTCTAGTGTAAATGAAAATGAAGATAGCAACAACAACAAAATGAAAGAATGAAGGGACTACTAGACTGTGCACACTTACAGAAAGAACAGAGGCCTGACTATGGGCTTGCCATACATGTGAGCCTCAAAGAATCCATTGTACAACACTGCTAACAGCCGATATCTAATCTGTAGTGCTGAACGTATGTGATCTTTGTAGGGGGATGGGAAGTAGGCTGGGTCTTGAGGCTGATGGCAAAGAAATAATCAGTGAATAAAGTAGATGCTATTCAACTAATGTTTACAACTATAGATCTTTGGAGGAGAAAAACACACAAAAAACAATGCATTTGCATTTTCCTGTAAAATATGTAAGGATTCATGGGTTTGAGGAATTGGAAAGTTGGTAATGATCACTTAGACAATTCTTTAAGTGATGCAAGAGAAAGGAAGTTTCCCTCTACACTGGAGCAGCTTTCATTACAGTTATAAAGAGGAGCCCGATACTAAATGACCCTTGGTTGGTCCTTTTCAGTACAACCCATACGGCTACAAGTTTGACATATCAAAATCATCGTTGAAACAGTTTGTGTCACTTTTAGCTTCAAATCAACTTAAGTTTCTTTTTAAAAGTTCCAGACACATTCTATTTCTAGAACCATTTCTTCAATTTTGCTTGGAGACTGTCAAAACCTATTGGATCACTTTGAGATATCAATTTGAAAAGACAGAAAGTAAATCAGTCTGGCCAAAAGACAGAAAAAGTAAATCAGTCTGGCCAAAAGACAGAAAAAGTAAATCAGTCTGGCCAAAAGACAGAAAAAGTCAATCAGTCTGGCCAAAAGACAGAAAAAGTAAATCAGTCTGGCCAAAAGACAGAAAAAGTAAATCAGTCTGGCCAAAAGACAGAAAAAGTAAATCAGTCCGGCCAAAAGACATACAGAGGACTGTAAATTGTTGTGGTTTCTCATGAAGGGGTAGAAGGCTCCCAATTGGTGCCACCTCACACACAACTCTGGAGTGGTTTCACCTCGGAAGCCACAAATGTCTGCCCCAATCTGGGGGATGCCAAACAGGTTGAAGTTCAGAATACCTGGAAATGACAAATCAGAAAAATTGAATATGAGAAATGTACCACTTCTATGTCTCATTATATAAGCTTGGCTTAATTATGTTGATCAATCCAAATCAGGATATACATAATATAAAATCATGTGCATTGACCTTAAACATGTCACTAGATACTGTGCAATTTTTTCAGATTTTCTTACCTAGGTGTGAAGATTTCTATAAATGTTATAGTTTAGGAGTTCCTCCTTTTACAGTATGGTCATTATGTAATCTTCACCTGGAATGCTGTAGTACATTTCCTTGAAGGATGAGAGATTGTCTCCCAGCCAGTGACCAGTAAGATGGCCTGAGCCAGCAAAGGAGGAGCGGGTGATCAGTGGCGTGCGCTTCTCAGGGAACATCTCATTCACAACCCTGTCAACAAAATGTGCAACAATGTACGCCAATAGTCAGGCAACTTGGATTTACACCGACTCTTTGACTTCCACCTCTTGATTCCATCTGGAATAAAGGATCGGATATACCAAGTCACTGAAGTTCTCTTCTACAGTCAATGGGTCAGTGATAGAGCATCTGATTGTCAATGCTATGGCCCTTAGAAGAAGCTGCATTTATCAGTCTGAATAATAATATTAATGATAATGGTGGCGGTAATAGAGAGCAGTTATGATGTTGCTTTCCTCTGGTAGCTCAAGTGGCAACATAGGAGTAATATCATAACATGGTATGAATGATAATTTGTGTTTGCTACCAATCAATTTGAAATTCCTAAATGTTCATCAGAGCCCATAGGAGCAATCAAAGAGTGAAGAAGTTTAATAGTCTACACTTGCCCACGTGTTGTGGTCAACTTTGTGAATTCTTTCACACAAGTTCAAGCACCAGGGCTACAGAAAACGATGTGGCCATCACCTGGTTCAGTCCTAAATCATGTCTGTAACCATAAATGTCCCAAATGTTGCATTAACATAGGCAGTACCAACTCGATGACTGCATTGCACATAGCAATCATCTGGTCCAGAGGGGTCTTGGACTGCATCATGAACAAGGGGCCAATATGAAGGCCCTCCAGTCCCAGGTTGCAGAGCTAGACTGCTCTGTAGGTCTATTAAGACCACTTGAAGAGTGAATAACTCCACAACTTGTGCCTGATCGCAACAAACAATAGTCTACACCAGAATCTATCGCTGCCTAATGATACCTACGACTCTACAAAAAACATTGTAAACAGTTTACAGCTTAGGACGCTTGTTAAAGGCCTCAACTTCTCAACAAATTATAATGAAAGCGTTTAAACACTACAAGGAGTTCAGGCTGTGGAGATTTGTCAGATTGTAGTATTTAACACTTTCATCATCATTGACTGAGTGAAGGCACCATAAGACCTGTACATATGCTACAACATAAATCAATCACTTACGCTCTTGTGACGTTGGCCTCGGACCACCCATACATGTTGTGTAGGTTGTAGTGGGTGGACAGGTACTGCTGGGCAGATGGGCACACAGTATTGGACACCAGGGAGCCTCCCAAGACACCTGTATGGGGAAAGGAAGTGTAAGCATACACGGTCCAGTTCAGAGTTTAGTGTTTGCACTCCTAATGACACAATGAGATCTATGTATTAACATCTGTCTCTGATAGTACAGGGGCGGAAAGCCACTTGCAATGTCCACAATGTCCCTAATCCTCAACAAAAGAACTTGAATCTTTGCAACCCAAACAAGTTAACCATTCTGATTCATTCAGGCACTCTGCAGCCCCAATGGCCATTCTTAGTAATTGTCTCGTTTCTTTTCGTAAACTTCAGAATTTTTTCACTGTACTAAGATGTACAAAGCATCACTAAGCATAGTATTTGTACTGTATGTAAACTCTTTAACCTTCTTGGTGACAATCGCAAATGAAACAATAAAAGCATATATTATGAATGGTTCCTTTGAACCAAAGAAAAAAGCACTCTTTGTGTAAGAGAATCATGATTCAAATTTGTGAGACTACATAGTCAGACAACAGAGACAACATACTAGGGGGTAGGTAGGGTGGATAATTGAGCTCAGACTTGTCACATCCTTTATCGGAACCAGGCACAAAGTTGGAAGGCTCGTTCATGTCCTATGAAAAGAAAAAAAAGTTATTTAAATTGTGAAAATTGAATATACAAAGTCACACCAAGATCATTGTGAAGGACTTTTAAAGCAGTAAAACAAAATGGACCACAAAAAAGGAGCCTTTTCATAATCTGTGGAGAAAAAAAAGGGAGGCAAACGCATATGGTGGGTTATGAAAAGCTTGATTAAGAAGGGGAAAAAAAGCAAAATGTCCAGCTTCATATCAATTGAATCGCTATCCATATACAACTATCATCACAGTAACTGCGCTATGTGGTTCCATTTTCGTACTAGAAATTACTGATAATATTGTTTTAAATACATTTCGCCAAGAAATTGCGATATGTTTTTCATAGAATAGGTGACGGCGCATTTTGTGTGTAGAATTATTCATATGAAGAAATGTTTGATAGGAATCTGTGTCTTAAAGATATGTTACATTGTACTTTGTTATGTTTTAGCCTTGTCTTTTGGGTACAAGCAAAGTAGAAGACGAGGAGGAGAGCCTACCATCCAGAGTCCATCAAAGTGAATAATGTCATGGAAGGCTTTGGCTTGCTTGTACCAGTAGGCTGTGGCGTTGGGGTGAAAGAAATCGGGGAAGGCTGTAGGACCAGGCCATACCTGATAAAACACAAAGAAAAATGAATAGAATAATCACTATATTTGGAATGGATGTCACAAAAACACAGCCACCACCGCCATTGAACACACTGGCAAGCCCAGAATAATCACCATAAAGTTAAATGAAAGGAGTTTGTTGTTTCATAATTGAAAACATTTCGTTCCAACCAAAGGTAGGAAAGGGATTTCTACATGGACAATAATAATATCACTCTTTCGTGGGTTGTTTTTTTTGTACCTAAAGCCAGATTCCCAGCCTCATAAATAACATGAAGCACAACGTAACATGCACACACAAACACAAAATGGGGGGATGGGGATGCTTGCTTGTTTTGGGGGGTTTTTGAGTGGTGGGGAATGGGGTAAACTTAGGACAACTTGTTGACACATTGAGTTCACAGTGGGCTTTGGAAATGTGCTGAATGATTATCATTATTCTTACCTTTCCTATGAGGATGTTCCCTTGTGCATCTTTGACAAACACATCCATGGCTTTGCCATCATCCCAAGGAGGGTAGATGCCTGAAGGGACATTACTGGCAATGCCTGGGTCCTGGAGGAGAAAAGAAAATGCTTCAACACATTAAACATTAAATTAACAGACAAAAAGAAGACATTGAATGGTGTGTGATTAGTAAAGAGGTGAACAATTAACTCTTTTTATCTCTTGGCCGCTGTCAGCGGTCTATGTGGCCGCATGAATAGACGGTAGGCCAATGTCAGTTGGAAATCTCGGGCCGGTTGAAATCAATTCTGTCCGACCGCGTAAAATAAATCCGTGACATAAAGATTAATTCATGAATTGCCTCTCGACTTGAGTTCTCATGACAAATGTAGGAGGGATGCCATTATCCACTCCATATCCAGTGCAATGTAGTAACATTTTATAAGTTTACAGGAATATTGGCTGTTTTCTTGTTTGTTTCTTGTGTAGGAGAGGCATATCAACAAGGTCTTTACTGAACAGACATCTTTCTATTCGTCATTGAAACAACTGAATCAAACAAAATACATCGCCAAATCTGCATTATCATTTAGGTCTATATTTCTAAGATGGCTATCCAGGAGCTATTTGTCTACTACTTTGTGATTACCTGGTTTTATATAGTGGAAACAAACAATTGTATGAGCTATGGAAGCCCACTTTTGTACACAACTGACCACAATGATGATGTATCTCTGGCTATTGTTATGCAAGTCCTCCACAATGGTTTGTATGTCACTGAAATTCACGTTGTTAAAGGTCCAGTCTCTGTGTTTGGACATGTAGTCTATGTCAGTCCATTGAACATCCTGGGAAATGGACAAAGATTGAACAGAGCTCATCATAAACGTTGACTGTCCTATTATTAAATACTGTAGAGAGTTAATGCTAAAAAAAAACTAGACATTTAAAGGAATCATGAGAAGTTGAAACTTATACAGAGTAGATTCACATTTTATATAATAATATCTTAGTTGACTCTTCGTCAAATGGTGTTTTAAAATTCATGTAATGAAATAAGAAATAGGCACGCATCTGAAAACTACAACTTTGTTGTCATAATTTTGTTGAAAGAAACTTGTCAAACATTGAGTCATGACAGGTCAAACAGTGAAAATGACAGCCAGATTCTGTTGCAGTTATATGTAGACAAACACCAAAGACTTAAAGAACCATGCCCATAACCACTCCTCAACAGAGGGTTAGTTTTGCAGATAGATATTGCAATGAAAATATGAAACAAAAGTGAAAAATGAAATGAGGTGGCACAATAAGAATTGAAAATTAAAATGGAAAAAAGCGCATCAAATCAATCAGAATATCACACAATGACAAAACAAATAAAAAAAGAAAATACAAGGCATAGTAGATCATAATAAATACTATGTCAAATGTGCAACAAATGAAAGAAGTACATGTAATCTTGTTAGTATGATGTATACAGGAGAGAGGATACACAGGGAGACAATAATTACATAGGGCATTTCGGCAGCTCTGTTTCTGTCAATGACATCCATGAGTGATGAGCCATTCTCATATCCATACTTGCACAAGTGGAAGCCAAGAGACCAGAAAGGCGGCATGTAAGGACGGCCAATGAGACTGGTGTACTGACTCACAACCCTAACAGGGTCAGGCCCCAGAACTATGTAAAAGTCTAAAATGCCTCCGAGCATACGAAAGGTTACTGCCCCAGAGTCTTGCCCGTTGCTGAGACGGTAGGGCTGAACAGCTGCCTCTGTAGAGTTGTGTGAAAAGAAAGTAAGCAGGCATGTTTGATAAGGTAAGATTAGTCATCCAAGAAGAAGGGAGTTGAATGAATGGATGAATTATATACAACAATTAACACTAGTGTTTCATCAACTCACATAAGGCATCTTTGCCTCACGGTTCCTTTGAATGACTCTGCCCAGCTCTGCAGTAGACCCATAGCCCCATTTACACAGGTGATAACCAAGAGACCAGAAAGGAGGGAGGTAGGGGCGGCCTATTAGCCCAGTGTATTGGGACACTACAGCCAAGGGGTCAGGGCCCATGACAATGTAAAAATCCAAGACTCCGCCAAGAAAGCGGTACGTCACAGCACCTTTGCCATTAAGGTCTGCTGGCTGGAAGGCCACCTCTGAGAAATGAGTAATATTCGGACAAGTTTGTCATTACTGTCTAATTGAAAATTCAGATCTGTATTCAAAAAGTGCACTAGGTAGGCAACTAGAAAAATGCTGTCAATAAAAAGTGAGCACACAATGTCATCAAATTAATGATTATAATGATATATAATATATAGAAAGAGAACAGTTTTATACAAATTACTATTCAGTGATGCCAATATATAAAATTTCAGTCAAATCTAGTGGTACTATTAATAATAACAAGAACACTATTATCATATATATGTGTAAGAAAATTTGAACTACATAATCACATCTCATGAATACTAACAATCAAGCAGTGCTCTAGATGAACCCACCTCCTGCATTGCTGTTCAGTAGAAAGACACCATGGGCATTGGCTTGACTTATAGATGAATTGGACTGCTCTAGATTGAGAAAGAAAGGATGAGTCCCATATCCATTAACATCCACCTGTGAAAAACAGAAAAATGAACAAATAGAAAGATGCATTATTTTCACTACTAGCAAGGTTACCCTGGTCTTTGATATATATCCAAAATGCTTTGGTCTATCTTTTCATGATCCTGTGGCAATTTAAAGATTTTGAGTGAGAGTTTTTCCTTGCCCGCTCTAGCAAATGTTGAAAATTGAAGTGCCGGCATGGAACACTCCAAGCCAATAATATTTTGATTTCTTTGCGATTCGCTTAATCACGGTGCGATTAAATTTGTATCAACAAACACTTTATTTTGACCATTTGTGCAAGTTACAATTACAAAAAGTCTAAGCTAGATTTTTGATAATGTTCCCCAAATAGAGAAAATATCAAAACAAAAGCTGTACAGAGACGTACAAAAAAGGCCCCCACACTAGTGAGCACATTTTATGATTGGCAAAACACCTAGAATTTTCGTTCATCTATACATCCTTCCTACAAAACCCACTTTCTGTGTGTGTGTGTCTCACGTAATTCTAAACTACTGGACCGACAGTGTTTTTATTCTTTTGCATTGGGGAGATAATGGGAGTGGGGTTCTAGAAATAGCAAGCAAACAGCTGTTGTCCATCGTGTTCGTAAGAACGGGGATACCCTGCTAATGAATTTTAATGGCCAAATAAAATAAAAACTGATCATCCCTCATCAATTTAAAGAGATTAGTATAAAATGGCATTGAAATGTCCATCAAAAGTTTCTCAGTTTTTCATGAGCATTCAAAAAGAACCTTTGAGTTAAATTCAACTAAATCAATCATTTCCATCAGTCTTACGGCAGGGGGTGCATCTCTGTTCCAAAAGACAAGCTGTCGCCATGTGGTCAAGTCCTGAAGAAAACTGTTTCTGTGCTCTCCCAGTCCATACAGGTACTTTGTGGAGAGACTAGTAGCTACTTGCAGAAACTGATCAGAAAAGATGAGCGGTGCTGTGAATCTTGTATCAAACCTGAAAGTGAAAGGCAAATAATGCGAGATGGAGAAAAGATGTGGCAAGATCTCTTGCACCCTAACCACCAGGGTTTGGTAACGATTACAGTAACGAAAAGTAGTTTGTATTTTTGTAGTAGTACTACTAAAATTCTTCTGTGGGATTGTTTTTCTCAACATTATTTTTCGTTTTCAACTATTAACCCAGAGCCTATATAGAGAGGCAAGCTTTCGATGGTCCGAGTCTGAACTAACGTTGTTGAACCCGAACTGCTCAAGCTCGCTAAACATCTGGCCCAACAATAAAAAAAGGATACGTCCAATTATCGAATATGGTGCCTTTGTTTCATGGCCATTACACTGCATGAACTCCACATACAATTTTTTTTAATTCTAAAGATGTTACAATAGTTCATAACTAATTTTTTTTTAAGAAGAAGTCAGTAGTTATTCACTACTGATTTTAGTAGAGTTCTTTTACAACGCTGCTTAACGACTACAGAAGAGGTCATGGTGTAAAAGTAGTTATAGATAAAGATCAAGTTCAGTACCACGGACTTCAACAGCACTTCATCCAAAAGCCTCTTTAAATAACACACATCCATTGTCTAAATGCCAGATTGTGATTGACGTCATACAATTTCCAAGTGTAAAATTCAAAATTGCCTGATATATTGGTACCAGATTACAACTACATGTCACTTGAACATTTGAACAAACAAAAAAGTTATATCTTATCACCTGAAAAATACTGTTATTTAACCTACAGTGGTGCAGGACCTCTTGTACGGCTCTACATAAAGACACCCCTATCTCATCGTAGAGCAAGATAGACCATGCTGCATTTTATCAGTTTCGAAAGTTACGGAATTTAGACGATGTCACCTTGTCATCACACAATTTAATTGTTTACAAACTGTTTTCTCATTTTTTTGGCACAAAGCAGAACGAAAGAGGAACTTTGATGAAAACTGCATCCATTTTGGTGCAGTATTGAAGTTCAAAGTTTGCCTCTTATTTATATAGATATTAAAATAAATCACAAGAGAACAAACAAAAAATGAAATAATGTACCATCAGCAATTTACTTATTTTCATTTTTGTTCTGACTTACACAGGCTCTCCAGTTGCCAACCTGGTGACAAGTATGTCAAAGGGTTCTTTGAATATTGTCACATTGTACAAGGGGCTGAAACTGTCACTGGCTCTTTCAACAGAAATATCTAAAGGAACTTCAAAGCGGGCATTGGCAGGATCATACAGCTGTTAGAAGACAAGACAGAATCAGTGTGTATTTCTAAAAAGTACTGCAAGGGCTAATGATTAAGTCTATAGTAAAAAAAAAAAATAATTTTAAAGTCTATGTAGAGAAAAAAAACTTACGAAAAGTTCTCAGCTATCAAATTAATTGAAGATGTCAATTTTTGAAACATGAACAATGAATGAGAGATAATTTGAGATGAAGAGGACTCATACATTTTAGAAGTGAAAGTAGCTCTGCTCTACAAGAAACAGAAATCACATTCTAATTTCAAAAATATATTGATATTGAATTTAAGCACCTTTTTGACTAACAACAATATAACGTCAATACAAGACGGTCAAGTTAGTGTTATGACAAAGCTCAAAGAATTTCCACAACATTCATTTTTTAACCAAATCGCTTAACAGAAATAGATACATTTATTTATTCAAATTTTCTGATATGCAATTTTTTTTTTTTTCAGGGAACGGAATATTTGCTATATTATATTTCCGCCAGTTAATCCAAATTCAACATCGGCTTATCACATTTTTTGAAAATTTCTGGAGAGCAACTAAATGTCTAAAGCCGTCCTCCAACTTGCATCAACCCAGTGACGGATGGTTATCTCGATGGAAAAAGCGAACGACATTGCCTTCAAACGTGAGCATATAGAATGACAGGCAGCCGAAACAGCCACTGCAGACGAATGGACTTTGCATACTGTAAACTGTAAAGGATCACAGATCATTTCTCCATGACAACATCTACAATTATGATGAAACTGATTATAATGTGGTTTCACAGACAATGGAACGTTTATGACAAGTTATATATATATATATATATTATATAATTTATAGACAATGTCCGATGGCAAATAAAGCAGGAACGAGTCACCGACTTTGTGCTTTTACGTCACAGACAAACTGCTGATTTTCATTGTGGGCAAGCAACCTCGCTGCTTTCTAAGAGTAAGAGACTTCTCCCGGCGTCTAGTCGGCTATCCGAGTTCTTCAAATGCTTAGATGACCGGGGTCCCGTTTTCAGAAAAGCTGTATGGAGTGGGACAAGAAGCTAAAAAGTGCCACTAATTCTAGAAAATGATATTCATACCACCCAACACAACGACAACGAGCTTGATTCAGCCAATAGACCAGGGAATCATCAATTGGAAGGTCACTACTACAGTGCCGTGTTCAATGCAACTAACAAACCATGCATCGCCGAGTTGGACACAACAACAAAAATAGAAACCAGCACTCTAAAAGCGAATAAAACTTTCTCTTCTTGACGCAATCTACATGTATGCAGAACTGTGTGGTCAAAGGTGACAACAGCAAATCAATCTTCAAGTGCTGGGCAAAGTGGTGTTTGCTGCAAGAACAGTCTGGTGTGGACCCACTTACAGATGTTACCATTCCCTAAGCAGTTGTCAGGCTGAGTTCGAAGATCATGTCAACATAGATGAACATGCGCCAACAGTGGGTGAGCTAACAAATGAAGAGCTGCTGGAGGCATCAGTTCCAAAGCAGTAAAAGACCAATGAGCAAGACAAAAAAAGAGTGAAAATGAAGAAGCCATCATCATGACAGTCAAAGATTAAATGTCAATGATGCGACAGCTTCTAAGAACACCTGTTCAGCTCAACAATCTAGAATTCGCCAATGAAACTCTCGTCTAAGTTGGAGAGCATGGTTCTTAACAACTCGCCACCCCCGCGCAAAATAATGCAAATATAATTCTTATGCAGCCATTGGCGGTGCCAAGCCCGCAAAAAAGATAAATACAGAAAAGTATGTTTATGTGTAACTTAATTTAAATAGTGTTTGGAAATCTGATTTATGGTCAAACCAAATTTCGGTATCAATATGTCTCTAGTCTCCGAGGATTTGATTCAAAAGTGACGGCGACTGAATAAGTCTAATTCTAGAATCAAGTAAACAGTTTACCTTAATGCGCAAAACATTTTCATTGATGTAGTCAACCAAAAGCTGGACTGTCTTGACATCTTGAGAGAAGGATGTGGTAGAGGACCTCGTCAAAATTCCTTCATAGCCACTGGAGGTTTTCGTCAGAGATGTCACATTGTAGCCGTCATAGTTTGTGGGGAAGAAACAGTATGGGGCTGTGTTAGCATGTGACGATGCCCTCCAACAACATCCTCTCTGGTTACACTTCTCTTGATCTGCACCATCTTTCTCCGGCCAGCAGTCAAACCTGTTGCTTTCCTCAATGCTGCACTGAAGGCCTACATTCAAATCGTCACTGCTCTGCGACTCTGAGTCAGAAGCAGCAGAGGGCGTTGGGATTGTTGAGGGATTGGCAGAATGCGGAGAAAGTGACCCTTCATCATTATCGTAGGAAATCTTCAACAACAATGCTTCAATCACTAACGCTCCAGCAAGAATAGTAAGGAAAGTTAAAACAAAGTATAGTACCAGGCGTAAAGTACTCTGTTTGGAGCGTGCACTTTTGTTCAGGTATTGATACTTAATATTTGTATCGAACGACATTGTTACTGCAGTGTGGTGAGTAATATTCCAGAAGAACAGATTAAGACAATCCACAAGTACAAGAGTCAAGATGAGGTGTAGATCTAGGCCTAGACTAGACTAGCTAGTGTCTAGATCTCTAGGTGTAGTGTAGCCTAGTGTGTAGGTGTCGAGTGTCTAGTAATCTAGTAGGCCTAGTCTAGCTGACTAAATCCAGTAAGTAAGCTAATTAATTGGAGTTTTGTTGCTTCGACAAAAGTCACACTAATGATGATAATCCTCAGAATCATTAACCAAGCCAGATCTAGCTAGAGTAGTTCTAGTAGAGCTGCCTCTACTAATTAATTCGTCAGTCACATGAATCCTCTCCAACTAAGTTTGACCTATCCTATGTTAGTATTAGGACGATACAGCGTTGTTTGAAACGACCCACAACATCGACGATGTTTTTGTTTACAAAGAGAACGCCTAAGAGTGGACAGGATAAACTAAAAAGTCAACGAGGTGCACGTCGTTCGGACTAAGTTGGCCTAGAAGTTGTTCTTCTAAACAGTTTTGACACATTAAAGAACACATTGGCTTACAACTACACACTAAAGGGAAACCGATCTTTCATCAAACAAAAATGTAACAACTGGAAAAAATCGTAACCTCAAGGTTGTTGGGTTTTTTTACAGCTAAACCGTTTTGTCACCTAAATTTGGCAAGTAGGACTCAGTGCTCCGAAACAGCTGATCACAAAAATAGGACAGAGCATCTCTCGAGAAAGACTTGACATTGTGTCATGTGTGCTAGGCCTAGGTACTTGACTGTCCAAAGTGTCTCAGTAATGCCCCCACGCGTCTCTCGTTCAGTCACATACCGGACAAGGACAATTAACTTGACCCTAAATCAATTGGACAAAAGAACTCCATAAATAAAGATAGCTTCATTAACTAACAATATAGGCTACACGGTGTTAATCTTCGGAGTCTGCAATTTACAGATTTAGAAAACACTAATTATAGTTTAGAATATATATCTTCGGAGATGCAGGGTGGGCTTTTTTTAATTAAAAGACCCACTATCATACATGCCGGTTGCTGTACTTGTAATGATGTGTTCATTAAGATAGATCTGCACATTTTAGGTTTTGACACAGTCATGGTGTGCACGTTGTCACATAGGCCCACAAGTAGGCTAATATAAAGTGTAGGCTATAGCTCCCATAACATAGTGTTCCTTTTTTTTTTAAATTACCTTCTATATCAAGGTCTAACGTTTAGTGTAGGAATTATTTCAACAACATTGCAGCACGAGCCTATTGTGCATTGCTTTGTTGAAAATAGGTTGTTATAGGCCAATAGGCCTATACTGCGCATATCCCACAAGCGCGTAGGTCCTACATCATACACCATTGTACGCACGCATCCATTGTACGGTATTCTAACTCTATAACTATAATAGTAGGGGCATAGCGATAACTTACGGAACATAATTTACAGTAAACAAGAGGCATTTGTAGTTATTTTTCCTTAACGAAAAGTTCACAAGCTCAGAACATAGGCCTACTCATTCACTTTCAAACAACGACCCTCGTTAAGAAACCTCGGCCATGGATTCAAATAAGCGGTCTTATTACTAAAGATTTTTCCCGCTATGTCGATAACACTTGTAGGCCTACGTACATGCAATTGCAAAACTGCACAGTATTGTGTTGTTGAGATATGTTGTTGTTGGGCTATATGTGACCGTATGGAATACTTTTATATTGTTATTTACAGTTAGCGTGTATAACTATAGGTATGATATAGTGTATA
>JAUELK010228971.1:0-18562 GCA_031471215.1 Gastropteron pacificum | reverse complement strand
ATAGATAGATAGATAGAGAGAGAGAGAGAGAGAGGGGGGGGAGAAAATATTGAATAAAGGCATACAAGGGGGGCTCTGAGGTAATCGCTGCCCAGGGGCCCGACCTGGCTCTCGACGGCCCTGCCCATACCCAACATAGAGCCACAACCAGTCTTCTTTGTCCCTACCTGACCCCTGTAGTCCAATCTCTGACTGCTGGACCATAAGACAAAGCTGGGGTCATTTTAGACTCAGCTTCTCTCCGGCATTCTGTGGGCTAGTTATGTGATTAGCACACTGGAGGACTCCCACGTAATGGTGAGCAGGGCTGGGCCGTCTTCTTTTAGGTTCTTGCAGCGAATGACGTAACAGTATAGTAACATCATGAAGTAACATCAGAGACATTCTATTCATAGACACAATGAGACTTACCATAGCGGTCAATACTAAAATAGCGTAGTGCTGCTAACGGCGGTCAGCACACTCCTCGGCCTTGTGTTATTAGCTTTTTCTGTGTAGAGATAGAAAGATGGAGGGGGGTAGTTAACCATATATTATCTGTGTTGTTTTTCACGAGAACATTCATGATTTTTTTTTTTCTATAAGAGAGGCGGAGCCGGTGAGTTCAATGTGCCCATAGAAGATAGAATCTTTAACTTACGTTGTGTGCAATAATGATGTATTTTACATATTGTTTGTAAATGAATTGCATGTATTTACTTTGTTATTCTCATTGTGATATTATAGCGCCTTGCGCTGCTCAAGTAAAGGCGAAAATGTAAATAAATGAATAGATAAATTGACCAAAACTCCCTGCTATGTCCCCAGAACCCTCCAAACGAGCCCGGACCGCCTACACCAGTGCCCAGCTTGTGGAGCTGGAGAAAGAGTTCCACTTCAACAGATACCTCTGCCGGCCCAGACGCATCGAGATGGCCGCCCTGCTCAACCTGACGGAGCGTCAGATCAAGATCTGGTTCCAGAACCGACGGATGAAGTTCAAGAAGGAGCAGAGATCCAAGAGCTCAATGGACAAGCACCCAGGCAGCGCCAAGTCTGAAGGGAGTTATTCTGGCAGCGACACGGAAGGATCTTCGTGCCCTGGAGGTCTCGGGGGGTTGGGAGGGGGAGTGGATAGGAGTCCGGGGGGAGGTCTGGACTGCGCCCTCGTCGTGAAGACTTCCGAGGGGGGCGTTGCTGGGGGAGAGGGGGGCGGGGCTGGAGGGGGCAGTGACCGGGGAAGCACGTGCGGCGGTGACGTCAACAGTCTCCACTTGTCTCCGAGCTCCACGACGGATGGGCCTGTGGTACCGCCCACTTCACACTTCCTGCATCACACCGGAAGAATCCCTGCGTCGTCTTCTAACAACAGCAATAGTAACAACAACAGCACTACCACCACCACCAACAACAACACCAGCAATGTGTCGTCGGTGCCCAGGGGTGGGCCGCTCTCACCCGGAAGTGCTTCTCTCGGTGACCTTGACACGCCCATCACGTGCGGGCTGTCAGCGAGTCAAGGTCAAGGTCTCGGAATGAGGTCACATGGTGGAGGAGGGATGCGCCTGCCTCACCACGACCCCTCCTTGACGGGAGGTCTGGTTCAAACCCCACCTCAGCACATCAAGTCCGAGAGCCCGAACTCGTTAACAAATGGAGGGATGATGTCTCCAGTGCTAACCAAACACAAACAGCAACAACAACAACAGCAACAACAACAGAAGCATCAAGTGAATGGTGGCTTCAAACAAAAACAACAGCAAGAACAACAACAACAACAACAACAACAACAACAACATCAAACACCCCAGTCCCAGCACCACTTCGACAACTCTTCTCCTCTTCCACCAAGTCTCAGCCCGTTCTCCCACATAGCACAACAACACCACCAGCAGCAGCAACAGCAACAACAACAACAGCAACAACAACATCACATCCACGGTCACCAACAACACCACGGTAACCATGGTAACGGGTACGCGCCTCCCATACCCAGGAACTACCCTGGCTCCAACAACAACATGTTGGTCACCGGAAGTATGTTTTCTGACATCAATCCACTGGACAACCACACGCATGCGCACAGCGGAATGGGGTCACATGGTGCCATGAACTCTCCAATGAACTGTTCCATCGCCAACATGGGGTACTCTCAAGGTCCTTACGACTACATCCCAAAGCTAACACACTTGTAAACTCTAGGTAGGCTTTATTATGCTCATTGGTGCATCCTCTTTATTAACCTGGACTCCGATACTTGAGAAAAAACCTCATACCCGACTTACTTACTGTTCAAAATAGCCTGGAACAACTACAGCATCTTTTCTACGACTTGCTTTGGATGACAAGAGTGAACAACTCATCGGCTTGGAATATAACACCAACAATGCTTACTCATTAGAATATGATTACATCCCAAAACGAATGCACTGGGAATTCTAGGTATATCATTCTAAGCAGTTCTCTTGAATTACGATTATATTATACATTTTTCAAAAGCATAACGCACTTGTAAGACATACAAATTATATATATATGAGTTCCCACATCCAATAGGTAGATTGGGTTTAGGCATATATCCAAGTCAAAGACCTTTGACACTATCTCGATCTTTGTTGTCAGTTCTTGCAATTTTCTTTCTTTCGTAGAGAGTTTTGCTGCCAGGATTATGTCCAGCAAATCTAACACACTCATAGAGCGTACGTCTGTCAGAATAAAACAATGTTTATCATTTTAGGCTACTAGTTCGCAACTCACAATCTTATTATGCAAAGATTACATCCCCAAACTAACTAGTGTACTAATAGAAGTTTCATCCTGTCATTGTTGTAGAGTCCACCACATATTTACTAGTTATGTTAGGCTATTCTTCGCTCTACGTCACCAACTGACTCACTTATAACTATATTGTGTCATAGTCACTGGTTTTCCTTACCTATGAAAACATCCCCAATCAAACTCACCCGATACACTTAACTTAATCTGCCATAACTTAAACGTTGTAAACAGCCAACAGCCCATAATCAGCTAGAGACACCCATTTCTTGCCGTTTCCTGTGTGTAGCATGCACACATACAACAAAATATGTTGTCGTACATACGTCCTTAACAATAAACAATAATGGAAACACGTTTCTGTGTAAAGTATCGCATATATCTAGTGGCAGTGATCGAGCTTCTTATCAAACCTGTGAGAAACACAGAACGAGCTTTCTCCGATTATACATTATATGAAAAGATATACTTATTTCATCACTTTAGTGAATCGACTTACAGAACGATTGTTCGCCAGATCGAAGAGTTTCTGTGCTTGATTTCAGCCAGATTTACTGAAGACTTTGTTTGTTGTGTTCTTTATTATTCACTCCCTACTGCCAAATGCTCTTTTACAAAACTGCCAAATCGGTAACTAGATTAATATTCTTTCGCCTCACACAAAATGATTTTACAGACTTAAACCGCAATAATTATGTCAGTGGAAATTATCTTCTTCCAGCTTGTCAAGAAATTATGTAGATCTAGATGAATGAGTACATTATTACTTAAATGATAGCTGAATTAATGCACCGCATCCCATCACTCTACAGCAAGCTGAATGCGCTGTACAATATAAACATTGATGTAATCGCTACATTGCACTCATCATGAGGGTTGATTGAAGACTGAATAAATAATTGTTGAAAAACAAAACAAAAATTGATCGAAAATCGAAACAGTTAGGTTGACCCGGCTTTCGGATCAAAGCTTTGGCCGAATGGTCATCATGTTAACATAGGTTAAATTGTTTGTCTTACAAGCAAGAGGCTTTGTAGATCAAACTGTTAAACTAAAACTAAAAGACATAAAATAATCATAGCTGCAGTGTAGGACTACATGACGAACTAGTTATACCCACATAAGGATATCGCCGATGGTCCAAACAGATCTATCTGAACATGATGTGAATATTATATAACAACTATAGCATATTGTGATGTTGTGGACTTGTGTGACAAAAACCCTAATATTACTTAATGAACAGATCTCATAACTATTGTGCATATTGTAAATACAATACGTGACATTTTGATTTAGTATGACATTTCATCTAAGGTTTTTAAATACTAAAACTACTCATAAACATATTTCGTTTAACTGGAGCTCAAAACATTATAATATATTGTTTGCGTGTGCGTGTTATGTAGTGCATAATAATATTATGTCCTTGGGTGGATTATGCTGAGAGTTTGAAATTATGCATGTATTTGTGAACAATTATTATTAATATATACATGATATGAGTGTGTGCTGTGCACTTGAAGGTATAATATATATGTATATGAGTGTGTGGACATGTTATACATATTCATAATGGGATACATGTTTTACGTTAAGAGAAAAACAGATGCATGTACAAGTGCTTTGATACATAACTGTTTGCAAGGTGTGGCAATAAGTTGAAATTCTGAAATATGTAGTGTGTGTTGAATGTAGTTGTACGAGTATTTGAAATCATGAATTATGGTAATGTGCGACATGAACTTGAGAGGTTGAACTGCATAATTTGTATTCGGGATAGCTCATGCGAACATTGGTCATTGAAGTGCCCCACACACGATGGAACATGTTTCACAGGTTTTTGATCGTGTAGGGGCGTATGTGTCAGACATTTCACGGATCTGTTTTCTGTTGATGTTTTCTAGTGCCCCATACACGATCAACTTTGTTCTACATTTGGCGCTGAAAAAAACTATTTTTGGCCCACTTTGTCTTCTCGTTTTTTAAATGTTTCCTCGCAAGGCTAAAGAAAGAAACTAGGGCCTAATGCCTGAGTGAAGGGCAAACGTCAAGCTGCCAAATACGTTTGATCGCGTATGGGCCACTTAAGTTTTGAGGTTGAAACAATTGAATTTGTATACGAATGTTTGAAGTCATAGGCCATAGGTTTGTACTATCATGATGTTGAAAGATTGAAATGTATTAGTGGTCAAGTGTTTGGATGATACAGATTACAGTAATTTGCTTTAAGAAGCCGAATATTTGAAATAATTCGCTTGTAAGAGTTTTCTCTCAATATGAGTGTTTAAAAGTAAGTTGAAACTGTTGTAAACACGTTGTCAACAAAGTGCTTAGGGGTTAACTTTTTCATTAACTGATTTGTTATTTGGCTTCGGTTTGCCTTTGGGTTTTGTTTATGATGTTTTTGTTTTGTTTATCTCAATTCTTCTTAACTGTCCCAAAATCTAGTTCAGAAGGAAATATGAGTTAATTCTTATGCATGTACAAAACCTCTTTGCCATAAAACATCACGTAAAACGTCATATTTCTCGATCAAACGTCAGATTCCCACATTTAAATGATAGTTTTAGAAAATGGGTGGCTTCACACTGTTTGTGTCAGAAATCGGAATCACACTTTTAGAAATTGGCACTACACACACATTACAACTCTGAAAAAGTTGAGTTCGCGTACTTAGAACCAAATGTGTGATTTCGTTGATCAAAATGTGAACATTAACATTTACAACGCATTTCCACTTTCATGTCTATGGATCAATGAAGTTCATAACGATCTTTTCAATTCTCTTATCTCGTATGTACTTCAGTGATAGCAGAATACTTCGTCATGAATTGTGTTTCAATTAATCACTTCCATGACAAAATGCCCAGGAAAACGAGAACTTGTGAATATAGATTTGTTGTTACATCATTAACGTTTGTTTTGTTGACTGGTTCTTCTGTCATCACATCGTGTCAGTGTGTAGATCTACACTACTATAAGGTCTCGAATAAAACTGAAATCTTACTTCTTTATTCTGTGTTTTAAATAAGTTTAATTTGAAAAAAAAAAGCACACTTTGATTTATTTTCTAGATACTCTTACATTTAAAAAAGAAGCAATACTCAATCAAAGGACACAGTCTTGTGATTGTGCCTGTGTATTTTGTATTGTAAAGCGCCTAGAGCTTTTTGGATAGGCGCTATAGAAATAAACTGTATTACCATTATCATTATTATTTTGATAGGTCTATACATCCTGTGTAAATAACGCGTTCACGTTTATATTATCATTGATTATAGAGACAAATTATGTTTGATTAAACGTGAGCCCACTTTATTACATTTAACAGACTCATCAGGTCATAAGAAACTATTCTTCGTAAGTCAATACTTTACTTCCACTCAAGCAATTTTGAAAGACACTTCGATCCAATAGGAGCACACTCTAGGCGAGCTAGAACTTCTAGAATAGGTCTAGCCATAATAATATGGCTGCACTATCAAATGGTGTGACTGGTGCGAATAGCAGCTTCGAAAAAACGCGCACACCAGGAAACTGGTGTGAATAGCCACGTCCTATTATTAGTACACTTCAAAGACTAGTATAGTTGTCTTTGGTACACTTACATGAAGTGATCCTCGAAAACCCTTGGGTTTTTTTTATATCATTTGTGGACTGTAAATTAATATAATATTTATTGTTTAGTTTGTTTGTTTTGTTTAGTTCCATTTCCTAAAACCCTCTTGCAATGACAAGACAATGCGATACTGAAATGCAATATGAGATTATTTACCTCGTTCTCAGCACTGATTATAAAGAAAGGCTAACTTTATTAGGGGGGTCTGCAGTCCTCGCACGGACAGTTCACCACTGATTAAATAGAAATCCTAGATCTAGATTCGTTAGATCTAAAGCCTACAGCAAGTTTGTTTAAAAAATTGAATAGAAATGTGTGTTTGTTTGTTTTTAAAGCATAGATTCTAGACATGATATGCAAGTTTAGTGTATTAAATGGAGAAAGAAAAAGAAAAGTTGTCATGAGTGGGGATCGAACCCGAGTCCCCAATCGTACCGAACGGACACTCTGACCATGCGACCACTATCACAGTTAATTGATGACAACTTTTACTCTAATTATAACGGGTTAATGTGCGAGAACCTATACCCATAAAGAAAACAAAAGATGTGGCTCGAATACAGAGTAACCAATCTGATAAATTGATTAAACAGTACACTAAATGTGGTGGTCTTACAACATCATTATTTGAATAGCCTATGCTTTACTTCCAATAAACACTCTTTAAATTATACAACAAAATTGTGTTTTTTTATCACTTTATGAAATGAACGACCTTTAGATGAAAGCACAGAAAGACGTTATAGAATACAATGCAAACTTATTGATTTTAAAAGATCAATATTACCTGGTATGTGCAAATCAAATGCAGTTACCAATGTGATAGATTTCTTTTCGAAACAGTGCACTAAATAATATGGTGTTCTTACAAAGAGCCTATGCTTTACTTTCAATAAATACTCTTTAAATTAGAGAACGGGATGGTGTTCTTTACTTTTACTTGTATTAAATGAACGACCTTTACGTGAACGCACAGAATGATATTGGAAACGATTCACATTTATCGATCTTCATACAAAGTAGTAATTTGAAGGAAAAACACAATTCCCATCGAATGCAGTTATCACTCTGATGAGTTGATTTTCAAAATAAACAGTGATCTTGTTTTACATGATAGTTTGAATAACCTATACTCTCTTTAAATTAAAGGCTTTTTGAACGAGATAATAACTTGCCATTATTTATTTTGCTTCACTTTCTTTAAACATAAAGATTTTATCTTTTGACTGTTTTGTTTTGATTTGATCAGATACTCAGCACTGATCATAAACGCAAGTTAGTTAGTGCACGCACTGTTTGATTTAGCGTCTTCATTCTAGGAATTATAATATCACACAGAAATTATAGTTTACAACACAGAGGATTAACTTAACGAGGCAGTCCCATACTTACTGTGTTAAACGAATGAAACCGATTTAAAAGAAATATCACGGCGTATAGTTAACAGTCTGCTTACACATTGTCCCTTAGTCAAGAGTGATTGAAAAAAAAGTCTATGCATGAAATCTTATTGTGTGCAGTGTATTAGTGTATGTACTTTGCAAACATTTTGAAGAGAGCCCGAGAGAACTTGCTTTCAGTTAACGATTTGTGTCCTTATTTATTGTTAAATGTATTGATATAGTGAGTGTTGCAACAACTAGCCTGCAATGTAAAATGTATAGTGGGGAGTGAGCGAGATTTGATACAGACGTTCTTCAATTATTTCTATCACTTATCTTTTTACCAATTTTTGTTGTTGTTTTGTTTGCTTGTTTGATTGTGTTTGTTCTTTTGCTTCGTTTGTTTATTTGTTGTATCATTTGTGCTGTGTGTGTATGTTTGATTGATTGGTTTCCTCTTTATTGTTTTACCCGACGTTAATGACTACATATGTTTCTAAGTTATATAATTGTACATGTAGGCCTACCATCATATTCGTGTTATGTACGGCTTGTAATATAAAACACACACAGAGCCGTGTAATGGTACACATTGTGAACAAAATGTTCAATAAACTTTGATTTGTAGATAAAACTGTGATTCAATGTGTCCTCACAATAAATTCATAATAATATAATGTATTTTAGTGTGTATCGTTATTGTCCGTTTTATATATACATTTAGCGTCAACCCAATAATGTCGATGCTCGTCCCAAGAGGATGTAGCCTCTAATGTACAATACTATTATGAAATAATTGCTCAATGAAAAACTCAGTTATGTAATATTTTATTGATATTATAATATTGAGATGAGGAACTCAACAAAGAATAATTGTATTGATGATTAGACTTGCGGATGTGGCCAGAACATCGTCCAGCCCATAACTGCCTATGATTCCCTGATTTATTTTTTTTAATTACAGGGTGCTGACATTTGCTTCTTTCTGAGTAGCAAGATGAGTAGACCCGAAATGAAAAATAACCCTGGATCTGATATTATGAATTAGATCTCTAGATCTATATATCTAGATAAGACTTAACGGGTTGATACATGACAACTGCGAGTGCATGATATCACCTGAAGAAGAAAAAAACACACGGTAGACCTATCACCTGAAAGAAAAGAATTAGTTAGCACTGACTGTCAAACACAGGGTATTTGTAGGTGAACACTATTACATGAAAAGAAGAAGTAGATCTAGATCTAGTATTGGTAGACGACGTTCTGGCCACATCCGCAAGTCTGATAAGGCAAGGACTGCCTGTGCCATGTGGTGCAGACAGCCCCGGGGCTATCTGTGCTATGTAGGGCTTTAGTGAATTTCCTGTAAAACATTATATATGAACTAGATCTAGCCTACCAGCTTACGGGGCCATATTATGTGTAACGTATTGAAACCAAAACACACATTTGGTATCTTCCAACTATCTAGAATCTAGAAAAACACACATTTGGTATCTTCCAACTATCTAGAATCTAGATCTAGATTCTAGATAGTTGGAAGATACCAAATGTGTGTTTTTCTAGATTCTAGATAGTTGGAAGATACCAAATGTGTGTTTTGGTTTCAATACGTTACACATAATATGGCCCCGTAAGCTGGTAGGCTAGATCTAGTTCATATATAATGTTTTACAGGAAATTCACTAAAGCCCTACATAGCACAGATAGCCCCGGGGCTGTCTGCACCACATGGCACAGGCAGTCCTTGCCTTATCAGACTTGCGGATGTGGCCAGAACGTCGTCTACCAATACTAGATCTAGATCTACTTCTTCTTTTCATGTAATAGTGTTCACCTACAAATACCCTGTGTTTGACAGTCAGTGCTAACTAATTCTTTTCTTTCAGGTGATAGGTCTACCGTGTGTTTTTTTCTTCTTCAGGTGATATCATGCACTCGCAGTTGTCATGTATCAACCCGTTAAGTCTTATCTAGATATATAGATCTAGAGATCTAATTCATAATATCAGATCCAGGGTTATTTTTCATTTCGGGTCTACTCATCTTGCTACTCAGAAAGAAGCAAATGTCAGCACCCTGTAATTAAAAAAAATAAATCAGGGAATCATAGGCAGTTATGGGCTGGACGATGTTCTGGCCACATCCGCAAGTCTAATCATCAATACAATTATTCTTTGTTGAGTTCCTCATCTCAATATTATAATATCAATAAAATATTACATAACTGAGTTTTTCATTGAGCAATTATTTCATAATAGTATTGTACATTAGAGGCTACATCCTCTTGGGACGAGCATCGACATTATTGGGTTGACGCTAAATGTATATATAAAACGGACAATAACGATACACACTAAAATACATTATATTATTATGAATTTATTGTGAGGACACATTGAATCACAGTTTTATCTACAAATCAAAGTTTATTGAACATTTTGTTCACAATGTGTACCATTACACGGCTCTGTGTGTGTTTTATATTACAAGCCGTACATAACACGAATATGATGGTAGGCCTACATGTACAATTATATAACTTAGAAACATATGTAGTCATTAACGTCGGGTAAAACAATAAAGAGGAAACCAATCAATCAAACATACACACACAGCACAAATGATACAACAAATAAACAAACGAAGCAAAAGAACAAACACAATCAAACAAGCAAACAAAACAACAACAAAAATTGGTAAAAAGATAAGTGATAGAAATAATTGAAGAACGTCTGTATCAAATCTCGCTCACTCCCCACTATACATTTTACATTGCAGGCTAGTTGTTGCAACACTCACTATATCAATACATTTAACAATAAATAAGGACACAAATCGTTAACTGAAAGCAAGTTCTCTCGGGCTCTCTTCAAAATGTTTGCAAAGTACATACACTAATACACTGCACACAATAAGATTTCATGCATAGACTTTTTTTTCAATCACTCTTGACTAAGGGACAATGTGTAAGCAGACTGTTAACTATACGCCGTGATATTTCTTTTAAATCGGTTTCATTCGTTTAACACAGTAAGTATGGGACTGCCTCGTTAAGTTAATCCTCTGTGTTGTAAACTATAATTTCTGTGTGATATTATAATTCCTAGAATGAAGACGCTAAATCAAACAGTGCGTGCACTAACTAACTTGCGTTTATGATCAGTGCTGAGTATCTGATCAAATCAAAACAAAACAGTCAAAAGATAAAATCTTTATGTTTAAAGAAAGTGAAGCAAAATAAATAATGGCAAGTTATTATCTCGTTCAAAAAGCCTTTAATTTAAAGAGAGTATAGGTTATTCAAACTATCATGTAAAACAAGATCACTGTTTATTTTGAAAATCAACTCATCAGAGTGATAACTGCATTCGATGGGAATTGTGTTTTTCCTTCAAATTACTACTTTGTATGAAGATCGATAAATGTGAATCGTTTCCAATATCATTCTGTGCGTTCACGTAAAGGTCGTTCATTTAATACAAGTAAAAGTAAAGAACACCATCCCGTTCTCTAATTTAAAGAGTATTTATTGAAAGTAAAGCATAGGCTCTTTGTAAGAACACCATATTATTTAGTGCACTGTTTCGAAAAGAAATCTATCACATTGGTAACTGCATTTGATTTGCACATACCAGGTAATATTGATCTTTTAAAATCAATAAGTTTGCATTGTATTCTATAACGTCTTTCTGTGCTTTCATCTAAAGGTCGTTCATTTCATAAAGTGATAAAAAAACACAATTTTGTTGTATAATTTAAAGAGTGTTTATTGGAAGTAAAGCATAGGCTATTCAAATAATGATGTTGTAAGACCACCACATTTAGTGTACTGTTTAATCAATTTATCAGATTGGTTACTCTGTATTCGAGCCACATCTTTTGTTTTCTTTATGGGTATAGGTTCTCGCACATTAACCCGTTATAATTAGAGTAAAAGTTGTCATCAATTAACTGTGATAGTGGTCGCATGGTCAGAGTGTCCGTTCGGTACGATTGGGGACTCGGGTTCGATCCCCACTCATGACAACTTTTCTTTTTCTTTCTCCATTTAATACACTAAACTTGCATATCATGTCTAGAATCTATGCTTTAAAAACAAACAAACACACATTTCTATTCAATTTTTTAAACAAACTTGCTGTAGGCTTTAGATCTAACGAATCTAGATCTAGGATTTCTATTTAATCAGTGGTGAACTGTCCGTGCGAGGACTGCAGACCCCCCTAATAAAGTTAGCCTTTCTTTATAATCAGTGCTGAGAACGAGGTAAATAATCTCATATTGCATTTCAGTATCGCATTGTCTTGTCATTGCAAGAGGGTTTTAGGAAATGGAACTAAACAAAACAAACAAACTAAACAATAAATATTATATTAATTTACAGTCCACAAATGATATAAAAAAAACCCAAGGGTTTTCGAGGATCACTTCATGTAAGTGTACCAAAGACAACTATACTAGTCTTTGAAGTGTACTAATAATAGGACGTGGCTATTCACACCAGTTTCCTGGTGTGCGCGTTTTTTCGAAGCTGCTATTCGCACCAGTCACACCATTTGATAGTGCAGCCATATTATTATGGCTAGACCTATTCTAGAAGTTCTAGCTCGCCTAGAGTGTGCTCCTATTGGATCGAAGTGTCTTTCAAAATTGCTTGAGTGGAAGTAAAGTATTGACTTACGAAGAATAGTTTCTTATGACCTGATGAGTCTGTTAAATGTAATAAAGTGGGCTCACGTTTAATCAAACATAATTTGTCTCTATAATCAATGATAATATAAACGTGAACGCGTTATTTACACAGGATGTATAGACCTATCAAAATAATAATGATAATGGTAATACAGTTTATTTCTATAGCGCCTATCCAAAAAGCTCTAGGCGCTTTACAATACAAAATACACAGGCACAATCACAAGACTGTGTCCTTTGATTGAGTATTGCTTCTTTTTTAAATGTAAGAGTATCTAGAAAATAAATCAAAGTGTGCTTTTTTTTTTCAAATTAAACTTATTTAAAACACAGAATAAAGAAGTAAGATTTCAGTTTTATTCGAGACCTTATAGTAGTGTAGATCTACACACTGACACGATGTGATGACAGAAGAACCAGTCAACAAAACAAACGTTAATGATGTAACAACAAATCTATATTCACAAGTTCTCGTTTTCCTGGGCATTTTGTCATGGAAGTGATTAATTGAAACACAATTCATGACGAAGTATTCTGCTATCACTGAAGTACATACGAGATAAGAGAATTGAAAAGATCGTTATGAACTTCATTGATCCATAGACATGAAAGTGGAAATGCGTTGTAAATGTTAATGTTCACATTTTGATCAACGAAATCACACATTTGGTTCTAAGTACGCGAACTCAACTTTTTCAGAGTTGTAATGTGTGTGTAGTGCCAATTTCTAAAAGTGTGATTCCGATTTCTGACACAAACAGTGTGAAGCCACCCATTTTCTAAAACTATCATTTAAATGTGGGAATCTGACGTTTGATCGAGAAATATGACGTTTTACGTGATGTTTTATGGCAAAGAGGTTTTGTACATGCATAAGAATTAACTCATATTTCCTTCTGAACTAGATTTTGGGACAGTTAAGAAGAATTGAGATAAACAAAACAAAAACATCATAAACAAAACCCAAAGGCAAACCGAAGCCAAATAACAAATCAGTTAATGAAAAAGTTAACCCCTAAGCACTTTGTTGACAACGTGTTTACAACAGTTTCAACTTACTTTTAAACACTCATATTGAGAGAAAACTCTTACAAGCGAATTATTTCAAATATTCGGCTTCTTAAAGCAAATTACTGTAATCTGTATCATCCAAACACTTGACCACTAATACATTTCAATCTTTCAACATCATGATAGTACAAACCTATGGCCTATGACTTCAAACATTCGTATACAAATTCAATTGTTTCAACCTCAAAACTTAAGTGGCCCATACGCGATCAAACGTATTTGGCAGCTTGACGTTTGCCCTTCACTCAGGCATTAGGCCCTAGTTTCTTTCTTTAGCCTTGCGAGGAAACATTTAAAAAACGAGAAGACAAAGTGGGCCAAAAATAGTTTTTTTCAGCGCCAAATGTAGAACAAAGTTGATCGTGTATGGGGCACTAGAAAACATCAACAGAAAACAGATCCGTGAAATGTCTGACACATACGCCCCTACACGATCAAAAACCTGTGAAACATGTTCCATCGTGTGTGGGGCACTTCAATGACCAATGTTCGCATGAGCTATCCCGAATACAAATTATGCAGTTCAACCTCTCAAGTTCATGTCGCACATTACCATAATTCATGATTTCAAATACTCGTACAACTACATTCAACACACACTACATATTTCAGAATTTCAACTTATTGCCACACCTTGCAAACAGTTATGTATCAAAGCACTTGTACATGCATCTGTTTTTCTCTTAACGTAAAACATGTATCCCATTATGAATATGTATAACATGTCCACACACTCATATACATATATATTATACCTTCAAGTGCACAGCACACACTCATATCATGTATATATTAATAATAATTGTTCACAAATACATGCATAATTTCAAACTCTCAGCATAATCCACCCAAGGACATAATATTATTATGCACTACATAACACGCACACGCAAACAATATATTATAATGTTTTGAGCTCCAGTTAAACGAAATATGTTTATGAGTAGTTTTAGTATTTAAAAACCTTAGATGAAATGTCATACTAAATCAAAATGTCACGTATTGTATTTACAATATGCACAATAGTTATGAGATCTGTTCATTAAGTAATATTAGGGTTTTTGTCACACAAGTCCACAACATCACAATATGCTATAGTTGTTATATAATATTCACATCATGTTCAGATAGATCTGTTTGGACCATCGGCGATATCCTTATGTGGGTATAACTAGTTCGTCATGTAGTCCTACACTGCAGCTATGATTATTTTATGTCTTTTAGTTTTAGTTTAACAGTTTGATCTACAAAGCCTCTTGCTTGTAAGACAAACAATTTAACCTATGTTAACATGATGACCATTCGGCCAAAGCTTTGATCCGAAAGCCGGGTCAACCTAACTGTTTCGATTTTCGATCAATTTTTGTTTTGTTTTTCAACAATTATTTATTCAGTCTTCAATCAACCCTCATGATGAGTGCAATGTAGCGATTACATCAATGTTTATATTGTACAGCGCATTCAGCTTGCTGTAGAGTGATGGGATGCGGTGCATTAATTCAGCTATCATTTAAGTAATAATGTACTCATTCATCTAGATCTACATAATTTCTTGACAAGCTGGAAGAAGATAATTTCCACTGACATAATTATTGCGGTTTAAGTCTGTAAAATCATTTTGTGTGAGGCGAAAGAATATTAATCTAGTTACCGATTTGGCAGTTTTGTAAAAGAGCATTTGGCAGTAGGGAGTGAATAATAAAGAACACAACAAACAAAGTCTTCAGTAAATCTGGCTGAAATCAAGCACAGAAACTCTTCGATCTGGCGAACAATCGTTCTGTAAGTCGATTCACTAAAGTGATGAAATAAGTATATCTTTTCATATAATGTATAATCGGAGAAAGCTCGTTCTGTGTTTCTCACAGGTTTGATAAGAAGCTCGATCACTGCCACTAGATATATGCGATACTTTACACAGAAACGTGTTTCCATTATTGTTTATTGTTAAGGACGTATGTACGACAACATATTTTGTTGTATGTGTGCATGCTACACACAGGAAACGGCAAGAAATGGGTGTCTCTAGCTGATTATGGGCTGTTGGCTGTTTACAACGTTTAAGTTATGGCAGATTAAGTTAAGTGTATCGGGTGAGTTTGATTGGGGATGTTTTCATAGGTAAGGAAAACCAGTGACTATGACACAATATAGTTATAAGTGAGTCAGTTGGTGACGTAGAGCGAAGAATAGCCTAACATAACTAGTAAATATGTGGTGGACTCTACAACAATGACAGGATGAAACTTCTATTAGTACACTAGTTAGTTTGGGGATGTAATCTTTGCATAATAAGATTGTGAGTTGCGAACTAGTAGCCTAAAATGATAAACATTGTTTTATTCTGACAGACGTACGCTCTATGAGTGTGTTAGATTTGCTGGACATAATCCTGGCAGCAAAACTCTCTACGAAAGAAAGAAAATTGCAAGAACTGACAACAAAGATCGAGATAGTGTCAAAGGTCTTTGACTTGGATATATGCCTAAACCCAATCTACCTATTGGATGTGGGAACTCATATATATATAATTTGTATGTCTTACAAGTGCGTTATGCTTTTGAAAAATGTATAATATAATCGTAATTCAAGAGAACTGCTTAGAATGATATACCTAGAATTCCCAGTGCATTCGTTTTGGGATGTAATCATATTCTAATGAGTAAGCATTGTTGGTGTTATATTCCAAGCCGATGAGTTGTTCACTCTTGTCATCCAAAGCAAGTCGTAGAAAAGATGCTGTAGTTGTTCCAGGCTATTTTGAACAGTAAGTAAGTCGGGTATGAGGTTTTTTCTCAAGTATCGGAGTCCAGGTTAATAAAGAGGATGCACCAATGAGCATAATAAAGCCTACCTAGAGTTTACAAGTGTGTTAGCTTTGGGATGTAGTCGTAAGGACCTTGAGAGTACCCCATGTTGGCGATGGAACAGTTCATTGGAGAGTTCATGGCACCATGTGACCCCATTCCGCTGTGCGCATGCGTGTGGTTGTCCAGTGGATTGATGTCAGAAAACATACTTCCGGTGACCAACATGTTGTTGTTGGAGCCAGGGTAGTTCCTGGGTATGGGAGGCGCGTACCCGTTACCATGGTTACCGTGGTGTTGTTGGTGACCGTGGATGTGATGTTGTTGTTGCTGTTGTTGTTGTTGCTGTTGCTGCTGCTGGTGGTGTTGTTGTGCTATGTGGGAGAACGGGCTGAGACTTGGTGGAAGAGGAGAAGAGTTGTCGAAGTGGTGCTGGGACTGGGGTGTTTGATGTTGTTGTTGTTGTTGTTGTTGTTGTTGTTGTTCTTGCTGTTGTTTTTGTTTGAAGCCACCATTCACTTGATGCTTCTGTTGTTGTTGCTGTTGTTGTTGTTGCTGTTTGTGTTTGGTTAGCACTGGAGACATCATCCCTCCATTTGTTAACGAGTTCGGGCTCTCGGACTTGATGTGCTGAGGTGGGGTTTGAACCAGACCTCCCGTCAAGGAGGGGTCGTGGTGAGGCAGGCGCATCCCTCCTCCACCATGTGACCTCATTCCGAGACCTTGACCTTGACTCGCTGACAGCCCGCACGTGATGGGCGTGTCAAGGTCACCGAGAGAAGCACTTCCGGGTGAGAGCGGCCCACCCCTGGGCACCGACGACACATTGCTGGTGTTGTTGTTGGTGGTGGTGGTAGTGCTGTTGTTGTTACTATTGCTGTTGTTAGAAGACGACGCAGGGATTCTTCCGGTGTGATGCAGGAAGTGTGAAGTGGGCGGTACCACAGGCCCATCCGTCGTGGAGCTCGGAGACAAGTGGAGACTGTTGACGTCACCGCCGCACGTGCTTCCCCGGTCACTGCCCCCTCCAGCCCCGCCCCCCTCTCCCCCAGCAACGCCCCCCTCGGAAGTCTTCACGACGAGGGCGCAGTCCAGACCTCCCCCCGGACTCCTATCCACTCCCCCTCCCAACCCCCCGAGACCTCCAGGGCACGAAGATCCTTCCGTGTCGCTGCCAGAATAACTCCCTTCAGACTTGGCGCTGCCTGGGTGCTTGTCCATTGAGCTCTTGGATCTCTGCTCCTTCTTGAACTTCATCCGTCGGTTCTGGAACCAGATCTTGATCTGACGCTCCGTCAGGTTGAGCAGGGCGGCCATCTCGATGCGTCTGGGCCGGCAGAGGTATCTGTTGAAGTGGAACTCTTTCTCCAGCTCCACAAGCTGGGCACTGGTGTAGGCGGTCCGGGCTCGTTTGGAGGGTTCTGGGGACATAGCAGGGAGTTTTGGTCAATTTATCTATTCATTTATTTACATTTTCGCCTTTACTTGAGCAGCGCAAGGCGCTATAATATCACAATGAGAATAACAAAGTAAATACATGCAATTCATTTACAAACAATATGTAAAATACATCATTATTGCACACAACGTAAGTTAAAGATTCTATCTTCTATGGGCACATTGAACTCACCGGCTCCGCCTCTCTTATAGAAAAAAAAAAATCATGAATGTTCTCGTGAAAAACAACACAGATAATATATGGTTAACTACCCCCCTCCATCTTTCTATCTCTACACAGAAAAAGCTAATAACACAAGGCCGAGGAGTGTGCTGACCGCCGTTAGCAGCACTACGCTATTTTAGTATTGACCGCTATGGTAAGTCTCATTGTGTCTATGAATAGAATGTCTCTGATGTTACTTCATGATGTTACTATACTGTTACGTCATTCGCTGCAAGAACCTAAAAGAAGACGGCCCAGCCCTGCTCACCATTACGTGGGAGTCCTCCAGTGTGCTAATCACATAACTAGCCCACAGAATGCCGGAGAGAAGCTGAGTCTAAAATGACCCCAGCTTTGTCTTATGGTCCAGCAGTCAGAGATTGGACTACAGGGGTCAGGTAGGGACAAAGAAGACTGGTTGTGGCTCTATGTTGGGTATGGGCAGGGCCGTCGAGAGCCAGGTCGGGCCCCTGGGCAGCGATTACCTCAGAGCCCCCCTTGTATGCCTTTATTCAATATTTTCTCCCCCCCCTCTCTCTCTCTCTCTCTCTATCTATCTATCTAT
>JAUELK010228860.1:5021-18581 GCA_031471215.1 Gastropteron pacificum | reverse complement strand
GTGCTTTGTGGGTGCTTTGTGGGTGCTTTGTGGGTGCTTTGTGGGTGCTTTGTGGGTGCTTTGTGCTGGAGGCTTATGATTCGTTATTGACACCGAAGATTTAGGGTGCACATTTCTAATAGATGCCATTGTGTGGAGAATGCCAAAATGCCATGGTGTGGAGAATGTCATTGTGTTGCCAACACCTTCTGGAGGGAAGTGCCGAAAGACCCAAACAAATGCTCCAGCTATTTCAGATTGATGCCAGCAACCTCTAATCTGTGTCTGGAGAAACTACGCATGTGTCAACCAACACCCCCCCCCCCCCCAATCTAGTTTGTTTACTAAATCATCTTGTTAACAAGACATATGGTAGGCCTACCCTTTTGAGATTGTTTCTTGTTGATATCGTTCGGTGAGTTGTTATTTTAACAGAAAACATATTATCAGATCAATTTGATTTGGTATGACCATAATTTGCCAAATCTGAACAGTTGTTGGATTATTGCTTCCACATGTTAAGGCAGACAATTTGCTTGAATAAAAGATAAATAATTATGTTTTATGCAATAATTTCTTTGCCTATTTTCTTATGGAAAGTATAACACAGTTAACCATAAATATATTTGAATGCCTCCAGCAACCAAAGCCTCAATTCGATAGTGAAAGTGAAATTATAAAGCCTTTAGCCCAGATATGTATTGTTTGTTCTGTGAAAACGCATACAGCATAGTTTTGCAGGTTACTGTGCCAACCTCTTCAAAGCGTCAAAATGGCGTCAAGTCGAGACTTGAAGGAAGGTAATTTCGGTGCTTTTTCGGTATTTCAGCTGTACATAAATAGATCTTAATTACATTACTGAACGAAATCAACACAATTTACCAGACATGGCATGATGTTTGGATTTTGTAGATTATTGATCTAGAAAATCTAGTGCATCGAAAATATCCATCCATGTCAGTTCCGTTCAGTCATCATCATAATCATACTCACTCGTACTCCTGATTGATACTAATACTAATACTAATGACTCATGCATAGGCTGACATAGGCTACCATACCATGATACAGCTAGTCTAGATTATAAATACAAATCTAAACTAAAAACGTAAAATCTAGAGATCTACACTCACCACTTCAAGTTCAAGATATTCACATTCTCTTCTCACTCAGTCAGATTTTTCCGATCTTTTTAAAAAGTAATAATTTTCAGCCCCTGTAGTCTGTAGGCTAAATGGTAGAGACAGTAGAAATTCTCAACTCAAGTTCTGCATCGCTGCCCTTCTTCTTATTCTTATCATATTATATCCAAATATTCTCCTCACTAATACTGAGTCTTTACGTAGCCGTAGTGTGTTAGTACTAGTCATAGTAGTAACCACAGTATATTGACTGGCTTCAAATTTTGAGAGAGGGCAGTATTTTCCATTATTTATATAGAGAGATAGAGACACAACTAATGTGCTAAACTTTTTGTCAGTCCCCCGACAAGTTTACCTAATACGTATATCACTGTATGCCGCCACATATTGTTAGTTTTGACCTTGATCTAAATAAGTACATAGCCTACACACAACAAACTGATCACATGGCATTTCACACGATAGCATCAAAGACTGAGAATTGACAGCACTCATAATGGCGGAAGCCGAAAAAAGCTGCTATATTTAAAAGACACTAAAAAACACTCACACTACTAACATTCAACTCAACCACCTCCCAAGATAGGTGCACAATATTTCCATACTGTTAACATAGACCCCGTTATACCGCCCAACTTTTATACTGCCAACTTTCTCTCTGTCCCAAAGTAAAAAAGTTGGTGGTATAACAAGGTTTGACTGTAGAAATTCTAATTCTAGTGTTTGAGTGTAGTCCTATGGATCATAAATTTAAATCTGAATTTCAAATTGTGTTGAGTTTATAAAACTAACGACTCGAAACTTCTCCAGTTTGGCTATTCCTTCAAACTACTGGGTTTGTTCCAGACTTCAGTGGCCTACTTGTTCAATACAGAATGATTACTCATTACCATAAACATCTCTAGCGCATTACCACTTTTAAATTTAAAAAGTGCATCTTTATCTTAGAAAATCAATACACTTGATTATCTTTTTCAATCCCCGGTTTCTTCCTCTTTGTCTCTATTAAAACATAATATGGGCAATAACGGAGGGCCAACAGGCCCCAATTGGCTGTAGCTGTGAGCAGGGATGCCGAGACGCATTGTAGCGGCTCCTTGGTGTAAATAGTGTGAATCATTATAATAGACAACCCTATTCAGAGATGGAATTGAAGGGTCTGGGGGTGACGCAACAGCAACTCCATACAGTTCTTGGTGCTTCTCCGCTCGGCCTTCACCTCTGGTTTATTCCAGGTGCCAGCGTTTACATACATGCACATATATGTAAAGTGTAAACGCTGCTTTCTCTCTCTCTCTCTCACTATACCTACCTGTCAAGGGACAAAACTCATGAGAAAAATAAATCACCAATTTGTTGATCTGTCCCTATCTCCCTTGATATCTCATTTAACAGAAATCTATCTGAGATAACTGTGATTTTGCTTTGGTCCCATCAGCTCTGTTATTGGGTTTGTAATATATTGTATTTGTCTATCACAACAAGCAGCCTCAATGTCCTAGAGATACAGAAAAAGTAAAGTATCACTACAAGTTGCGCATCACATCATTTTGCTGTTGCCTGAATTATACTATTATTGATAGGTACATACTTGTTTTAAACCAACATTCAAAATGGTGACAATGTTTGCCATCATCAAGTCATTGTAATTAATGATTTATAAAAGTATGGATGAACCACTCCAGAGTTTTTCTCTTCCTATTCATAATTGTTTATTTTATCTGTCGCTCATTTTCAGTTTTGAAAGAAAGCCTTGAAAACAGAGGTGCCCTCAGTGAAATTAAGGCACGGATAAGGGCAGAGGTTTTTGGTGCGCTTGACGATCAGTCTGAGGCAAAGCCTCCTGTGAGCAATGAGAATGTGCTGATCTTTGAACTGATCAGAGAGTTTCTGGAGTACAACAATTGCAAGTACACAGCGTCAGTCTTGGTATCCGGTAAGTCTTTTCAAATTTAACTTTATGAGTATGAGTCCCTTTCTCTTTTCTTAGAAGATATTTATGGGCCTGTGCTGGCAGTCAGTTAACTAGCTTGCTTTCGTTTGGTCTCCAAGTGAGAGTTTTGAATCCTTTTGATATCGCAGGGTCATTTGGGCAGTTTATTTCCTCCCATATCCTCTGGGAGCCAGACACGGTCATTTCTCTCACATGAAGTATTGTGTTTATTGGGGTGTTAAACTGAAAGTCAAAATGTTTTCATTTTCATTTTATTTCGTGGAATATTTTGTGTAAAATTTAAAATAATGAGGTATTCTTGATCTTGGCATGATTATTTTTGTTTTTAGTTTTATAATGAAATGCCTACATGTAAAGGTAGAGGTCTATGTCACTGCATTAATTTTGTTATAACAAGTGTACACACATAGTCATGTTTGAACAATTCAGCATTGTTCATACAATATATAACACATTACGGTCCAGACACAGACGAACAGCTAATGTGCACAGATGAGGACTTTTAGGACTCAGAAACATCAACATAGTCATCTTCAAAACACAGACAATGTTGTATTGTAATGCCTAGAATCAACATTGGAAGGAGATGTGATGAAGAATTCATTATAAAACGTTTATATATGTTCTTAGCATAGAAGTGTAATTTATCGCTGAATGATTTTTATCCCATATGTATAGTATAATTTTGTAAATAACTGTTGTACATTCTTTGTGCTGTATTGTATCACATTTTAAAGAAACTGTTTTACATGCATGTTTAATGTATTCTTCTTCTTCTTCTTCCCTGTAAGCAACCACAATCATCGAGCTGATTATTCTGTCACTATCATATCTGCGAGTGGATTTAGAGTGGTTAAAATAAATGTTTATATTTTTTAAAAGATGGTACCGCATTGATCTCTATTGAGGAAATGTGTGAATGCTTTTAGATAAAATCAATTACAAAATTCGAGAACTGGGTTGACAACATTTTCATGGCGGATGGAGTAGTAGTATTCTAACTTCCATTTTTAAATTCGATTCCAGAGACAGGTTTACCCGGTGCTCCCTTAGACAGAGAGTTCCTGCGCAATGAGCTCAATGTTGTTGAAGATGCTCCATCAAGATCAGTGTAAGTCAACAACCAAAGGAATGAATCAGATTATACATGTATTCATTGTACATGTATATGTATAATAATATATAGTACATGTTGAAAACGAAATTACTAGATCACATATTTGGCAAGATTTATTAATGTTGTTTGTTTGTTTATTTCACTGGGCATGTACAATCCACTTACCTGAATTTTGATGGAATGAAAAGGGAAATTAAAAACAACATGAGTAATGTAATCTGAATTCTACTATATTTCCTGGTTATACGGCCGTTCATTTCGGTTATTTTCCCACCTCAAGAGAAAGCAATAACAATAGTGATTTTTTGCTTGTTCATTTTGTACACATTGATTGAAAACCCTTCCAACAGAAGAATTTGGTGTCTTCAATAATCACTTTCTGTATACATTACATACTCAAAAGAAGCAAAACCTCTAAGTCATCATAGTTGTTGGATTTAAGGAATTGTTCCAAATGTTGTTGTTTTTTATTTTACCCTCCATCAATATTTTCATGGTACATGTATAAGATAAATTGAATTAACTGATGAAAATGTGATTGTGTTGCAGCCCTTTGCTCTACAGCCTTGTCTCCAACTACAAAGAGGGTAATACATCCCAGTTCACCAATGTTGGCCAGATGCCTCCGTCTGTGAACATTGCTGGCAACCAGAGAACCAATCAAGGTGAGTACTGTTTTAACATTTTATGTTCATGTACTTAAACCCTGAACATAGTGGTTGCATCAGGTGATTGTTTTACCTTGAATCTGGATCAGATGTGGCTTATGCTAGTACAGGGACGATTTCATTTAACTTTCAATTGTACCATCCTTCTCATATTGAGTTTGATTGAAGTTTGCTGTGAATAGGTATTGCTCATCAAACTTGTAGTTTGTTTGTGTGTTTTATTCCTTTATGTGATGCATACAGTGGAACCATCAGACTACGTGTAAGTGCACCATTGGACATAGCATACCAATGGTTTTGAGAGGGTATTGTATTAGTATTAGTATAGATCATAGAATGCTTAGAACCACAATTGCTAATACAGTGGTCTCGCCTAAGAATACGCCACTTAACAACCCGGTCCGCCTAAGAACCCGCATTTTAGGCAAAACCAAATTGTTACTAAATAAATAGAATGTCACTTTAAGAACCCGCTCGAGTTCGCCTTAGAACCTGTTTTTTCACTGTAAGGTTTCACTTTTCCAACACTCCTTCAAATGAAAATGCATTGAAAAAATACCAGAAACCACTGATGATTACAAAAACCTGATCAAGACTGTTGAGTGGTATGCAAATAAGCCCAAACACAGGAGCAATAGGCAAGGCCCAGATGTCCGGGCATCGCGAAACGGGAACAGACAAGTAGGGAGGTCAGGTGTGACTGACATCATAGGAAGGCCAACCTGCCAGTTTATGAATGGGTGGGTGCGTGGTGATCGATACGGTGGGTGAATCTCACTCATTGACACAATGCGAGTGGCCATCAGATGGGATTAGTGTCTTTCAGCCAATCAGATGAATCTCACCAGTCATTAAAGTTGACATAAAATCAATTAGACTTGAAGAGTGGTGCAATAATAATAGCGCAACCTCACGGGGATGGGCATGTGTCTTTCACTTTCCGTCAATTTGATTGGATTTCACTTTTCTTCCAGCCATCCAATACGGATTGCGTATGTGTAGATAAATCTTATTTAAGAGTTGTAAGAAGCGACTACTGCACGTATTTATCATGCCCCTTCTTAAAACCGCTAAGAATCAAGAACACATTTTTCTCTGCTCCCAATGGATGGGTTCTTAGGTGGAGACCACTGGACTAATACTTTCCATGTAAAATTCTTGTCTCCTATTCAGATGATGCTGGTGACAGACCAGCTCCATTAGTAGTGCGAGGGCGACACTTTTGAGTCTTAACACGACATCTGTGACTGTGATGCAAAACTGTATTCAAGCTCTGTTAAAATTCAAAAGCAGTTGTTAAAATCTTCTGTAAAACATATCCTGTAATATTTTTATTATCATTGTTGGGCAAAGTGAATTAAGCAGAACAGTAACTGCTGAATTGATTGTCAACCTTTAGACATTTCACAACAATCCTTATTTTGTGGGTTTTATTTACTGCAGACCTACGCCACTTCAATGTCAACAACACTGCAAAAGGTGTGGTCTTAAATGATCACTGAACTTTAACAACGTTGTCCGCTTTACACTCCAGTCTACATTGTTCAATCCCTTGAAGTCACAAAGAGACGATAAGGATCTGGATCTGGTCTGTTCAGCGCAATCAGTAATTGTACTGATGTTCCTTGTCCTTCAAAATGTACATACTTCAAACTGATGTGTGGAAGCCAAAGTGTTCAGGAATGATTTGTGAACAATGCTGAGACTGTCTATTTGTAAATGTATTTTCTGTTTGTTGTCTGTACTTATTGTGCATACATGTGAATGTGATACATGACATAGAATTCTATTAAATGAAATGAAAACAAAACAAAGGATATCTTCACTTTTTTCATTTTATTCTGTTGTGCAATGTAACAGCACCGCACATGACAACACATTCTTATTACAAATTATTGTGAACATTGTACACATTTATGCACTGTTAATTACATAGAAGCAATAACATGTGAAAAGGGAACACACTGCTACATTGCTGCAGCAGTAACAATTGTGAACATATATTAAATCACAATTACCAGTACCAGCATCACGTCTTAAAATCTTATCTTCATGCAAAATCATTGATAAATATTCAGCATCACTTCTTAAAATCTTATCTTCATGCAAAATCATTGATAAATATTAAAATGTAAGTTCAGGACTACTGAAGAAAAGAAACAAGCTTGCATGCATCAATGTTTAAGAAATGGGAGTTGCACTAAAATAAACAGTGCATGCACATACATACACCCAATTCCTTCCTTCAAAGTAGCAAAGAAACACAAATACATATTGTGATAGGATTAATAAGAACAAAAACCAGACAAGTTCAACAATTGAAGAGAAGGAACATTACTGGCCTTTGGATGTATGTTCCCATAAAAAGACCTATATAATAGAGATTCAACAACTAGCAAAAACATTAAAAAAATATTATATCTAATTTGTGGTTAAGAGGAAACGACTGCATGAGCATTAATTATTCTCTATATAGTGAGCAGCAGCGTTAAAAGAAAGTATGAAATATAGATGATACGCTATACTATATATTTCAAAATAGCAAAACAAGGTGAGCAGAGATTTATATTATTTGAACAATAGTAATAGTAACAAAGAACAGGATCTAGCAAGCATGTAGTAATAAACATCCATTGCATGGCAATGATAGGGATAGAATGTTCAAGACCTCTGTCAGACAGACTGGCAAAGATATTCAAACCTGGCATTCTCACTTTCATGAAAAGAAAGAGAACAAAACAAACATCATCATTGCACTGCAAGGAAATACCTTAGAGGAAAATAAATCACAACTCTTGTACCATTTGTTGATGAATGTAAAAAAAGCAAAAGCAAAAAAAAAAAAAAATGGAATGTCGTGCTGTTGTTGTATAAAATGAATAACGTAGGTTTGCCCATGTGCCGTAGTTTGAGGTTTAATCAGCGTAGGCTTTGATGATGAAGTTGTACAGAACACTAAATAACAAGAGTAGTTTCTTGCCATAAGGTATTTCTCTGCAATGCAATGTATAGGACGACACAGATTTGAAGTGCAAAAGCACCACATTATACAATAAACGACATTGACAAGCCTAATTAAAATGAAAGAAAGCTGAACAATGACTCCTCAGCTGGTACATACACATCAAACAAACATGTTCATATTAAAACAAGGACAACAAGTGAGACAATCTGCTTAACCTTTGACATTGCTGCGTTTCATTTCAAAGTTCACATAATTATCATTTAGGTGTGATCTGGCAAATGCAAAAACCTAAATACACAAAGTATCATGGTGTACTGAAAGATAGTTGAAATAAATAAAACTGGACGCCTAGTTCAACACTATGGTTGATATGTACTGAGCTCAAATCTTCCAACATGGATGCTGCATTGTAGTAGCTCGTCTTCTCATTTACTGACTATCGGAAGACCGTAAATGCATGGATTTGAACGTTGCACGAGTGATGGTTGAACACATTTTGTTGTGTATTTAACAAAATAACACAAAACCACAACACCGAGTCTTGGTAGGTATTTAAAAATAATTTAATGACTGACACTGAATACAGCTCTGTGACAAATTGAATGTACCGGGTAGGCCATCTGATCAGAATTGTTGAGATGGCGTTGAAACATGATTAACAAAAATGTACACAGGACCCATTGGGTGCCGTTTTTTTCACACATTACATAACAGATACAAAAGTTAGCCGAACAAAAACTGTGTCTATGCACACCAAATGTTCACTCTTGTTAAGAGCATGCACCATTAGGGCTTTGTTCACCAATGTGAATTCTATAGTAGTAGTTGCGAGGTCAGTGTCAGGGAAGCAATGTTATTACAATACACACAAGATTTGTAAACTCATTTTAAGCTTAAGACTAACACTAACACGGGTCTATGACTATGACACTTGATTAATCCACAAGGAATATAAATGTTAATGTTGAGAAAATATATATTGTCTCGCACCGGTATACACCCTTCGGTTAATACTACTTGAAAACATCTCCTCAGCGATGAAAACTTGAAGACAAAAACTGTTTAATTTTCACTGACAACTGCTTAAACTTAAAGACAGGATTCCGATAAAAGATGCGACACACTTGGATGAACCATACCTTGATGACAGATACGATCGAACCAATTCACACCTTTCAGTGTCAGGTGGAAAAGGTTTGTAAATGAGATCAAAGACCAAGCACTCAGGCTTTATCCTTTCATTTCCTTTGTGGGTGAACACATAATCCATTTCCTCACATTCACAGCTTCATCTCTCAGTCAGAGTGAACAACCACAGGCACATGGAGTTTTCCCTCTGTCTAGCTTAGTCTTTATGAGTTTTTATTTCTAGAATATAAAAACAAGCTTTTAAGAAATTGCCAACATAACAGGAGCACAAACAATTATCACTTGGGAGCAGCGCAGCATTCAACACAATCAAAATCCTTTAACCACATGTTGACAGGACATCCTCAACCAAAAGATCTTAGGAAATTGTTTCCAAATTGACTTGCAAGTACACAGGTGTTTCTCTTGCAGTCCTCGCAGGCTTGTTAGGTCTTGATGTTACACACCTTCATGATCTGAGAAAACAAGAAAGACATACAAAAATAAAAACTGATCTACACACACAAAACGAATTCCGTTAAAGTAGAAGCATAGTCTAAATTCATAATAATAAATATCAATGAAACAACAAATTGGAGTAAAGTATAAGACCAAATGAATACTATACTGGGTAAAAGAAAATACTTCTTTCACTAACTAAGATGTCAAAAATCAAGTGAGCAAAAGATTATGTCTTAAAAATTTACATTTGAAAAACTGTCAGTTATTTTAATCTTCTATAGACATTAAAATCACCAATGGACTGGATCATCTCAATATAAATCATGACGACAGACTGTATTGATACTTTGAATAGAACCCCAGTTCAATTATGTATAAAACTTATATTTACTATAACTATAAGCAAAGTCCACAAGACAAAACATATAACTACTAACCTCTTCATACACTGTCCAAGCCATTGCAGACATCATTGTTCTGCGCAAGGTGCGAGGGATGATGCCTCGCCAAAAGCCACCCATCCCCTTTTCCTATTAAATAGAGAATAAGAAAATGATTAATTTAAAAAAATGAAAACACAAGTTTGGAACCCTTCTAAAGTATCAAATGTTATACGGAAGTCCATAAATTTATGGAAAATTAGCATCCCTACGTAGAAGAATATTTGGCGTATACGGTATACATGCACAGATGCACCATAATATGAAATTATGTAGGCAAGTGACCAAGATATTATTGATATCAAGACTATTGAATCCTACACAGACAGTGATATGGAATTTCATACTCTTATATACAGTTAGCATAAATCATAAAATAAGACCTGGAAACAGGACGGCTTAGACCAATGCTAAGTGATATGTTTATCAAGCCAAGGTCCCATTCAACCATGGCACAACCTCATCATTCTGAGGCTATTGCTCTTGTTGTCAACCAAGCCAATGAGTTTTTCACTCTTGTCGGCCAGTGCAAGTCTTATATTTATGAAAGATGCTATCGTTATTCACTCCGAGGTGAGGAACTTACTTGATAGACCAACAGGACCACAGATTTCAGTCTACTATATTTCTTTGGGTACAGCTGCATGTTTGTTTTGATGACGTCGGCAGGCTGGGTGATGAAAGAGGCCATGAAGCCTGCCACAATTCCATTGGTAAAATTCACAACTGGTGTTCCGCTTGAGCCGCCTGAAAGAGAGAGTAATTTTTTGCGTTAGTTTTGAGTCTTACACCCCTAGGGACACTTTTTAGATCATACAAGAGGTGGGACCTACATTTTAATGTCCCAGTGAAAACTGCCATCACCGCCTATGTTCAGAATGCCCCCATCGTAAATTCCAACCCAGGTTGCCCGCTTAGTGACCAAGCATGTTAACCATTTGGCCACTGTGCGGCCCAATAGAGAGTAAGGAAATAATATTAGGAATCTACATAGGCGTCATTCTAATGGCGACATGGTCATTATTCTAATGTAATGAATGACCATGCCAATTTCCTTGTCTTATGACATGGTACAAGATCAGATAGAAGCCCATTAGATATCATGAAGGTCAACTTATAAACAATGGTGAACAGCTTTTCAAAAGTAGGGATGCATGTATCATACTTTACACTAATAAATTCATCAAATGATTGATAGCAAAACATGTGGCATGTGTACTTTATGCTAATGTATGGTAATGTCACTCAGAATACAACACATGTTAATCTTAAATGCTTCAGCTCACTACAATTATACAGATATACTCAACGATTATCTCTAAAAACAGCTGTTGGGAACACTTCATTTACATATCTATCTACAAAGTTGAGAATTTGAACTGGGTTTTAAGAATTCATGCTATGCTTTAATACGTTGAACATTTTTCTCTCTCGCATTTGCTGTAGGCCTAGGACTATGCAATGCTTGAAGGCTAGTACATCAATCTCACCAGATGTGACGGACTTGAGATGTGTATAAAACATCAGGTAGATCCCGGAGAACGGAACATCCCTCAGCAGTGTTGCAGATAAGCCACTGTATAGGCCTAGAACACATGATAAAAGGTAGATATAACAAATGGGATCATCTTCAAACATTGTACATTTACATAGAGCAGTGATGCCAACTGCCCAAGAAAAATGTACTGAACTTTTTTACTGGATCGGTGGTCGGCGTAAAACCATCTCATTAATTATTATTTATACAAGAAACAATTCTTTACAAAACCCAGCGGATCTAATCTAGATTTACATTTTTGGCTAAAAGGAATGCCACTTTTTACTCAAGTATACTATATTTTGTGTGTGTGTGTGTGTGTTAGGGGGGTGGGGCTAGGGGTGTTTCCAACTGAAATTCCCCAATATTAAAATCAAATTTTATGTGATCCCCAAAGTTAGCCAATACTGAAAACAACTGCAGGTGGGACCTAAATGTCATGGTACGGAGCAGATAACACCCATGGGGCTATCAATCAGTGTGTGATAAATCTAGATTAGATCTGGTGTAAATTATTTGTGAACAGTTCTAAAAAAAAAACCACCCGAATCTAGATCTACGATAAATACTGTGTAAGTAGATCTAAGTAAAGAATGTAGAGTCGAAAGGCGAACTCGGACTGTCACTGTCAGTCTAGAAAAAATCTAGAGTCCTTAATACTTGAACTATCGGTGCCCGAACGTAACCGTGCCGTATCTATTGTTTATCAGCGCCTTAGAGCACTTAGGTGAATTTGTGCGCTATAGAAATAAATTATTATCATTTTTATCAGTACCGTGAAGAATCCCGACGCATGGAGAAAACGGCGACAGAAATGCTGTCTAGAGTTAAACATGACGAAAATCAAGCAAAAATCCCCGTTCAAGTGTATTTTGCTAGCGATTCGACATGCATTAGTCGGCCGGCAATGATGAAAACAAATGGAAACAGGCGTGAACTTCCGGTCGTAGAAGTTGGAAACTGTTCTCGCACACACAAACTCTTTCGCTTTTACGGAAAATTGTATTTTCGCACTTCCGTAAAATCGTGTCTCGACAGTCGCGTCTCCCGTCAGAGTGAGAAATGACGAAAAATACAGACATTTTTACGGACAGATTTTTTCCCCGAGAAATAACGGAAACTTTTACGGACAGATTTTTTTTACTGATACTTTTACGGACAGATTTTTTTTACGGAAGTGAAAATTGGCATCACTGATAGAGATCTATCTCTAAAGTAGAAAGTTTATGGGTATATTTGCAATCTCCCATGAAATATTTTAAAAAATAAATTGTAGATAGCATTTATATAGCGCTTTTCCCTGCTCTACAGTAAGCTCAAAACAAAAACACATGAATGAATATAGTAATACTCATTGCTTAAAAATATAATGGCACTTACAGCTATAAATAACCATGATCAAAGTGAATGATAAAAACAAAAATAAAACACCACATAAAAAAAATTACAGCTGTAGGCTGATCATCAAAGTAATGAAAATGTATTACAACTGTTCATGTAAAAGAGCAAGAAAATGTTATGAACAAATTCAGTAGCAACACATTTTTCAGTCATTGCAGCCATGGCACCAACAAATACGATAATTATGAGCAGCCCACAAAATCGAATTTAAAGTTTTGTAATGTTTTCTTTTCTTACCTTTAAAGCCTTCTTTGGAATATGTGGTGACGAGAGCTTGGCGAAGACCATTGTACTTGAAGTCTCCGCTCTGAAAAACAAAAGTGCATCTCTTCACATTAACATTTTCCCCCCTTTGTCATTTGCAATAAGATAAGAATATTGTTTATGATCATCTTAAAGGTACATTGGTTTCACAGTGTTCTGGACATATTCACAAATGAAAAAAAGCAAACCAAGATTCTGTTATGTAAAGCACACACTGAGAGGGGCTTTTCATATATAACCTTACACCTCTTGTTTTAATCGTTCCACCATGGTTGTTTCTTTGTTTGTGAGTGTGTTCAGAAATTTACCCTCATGGGATAATAAAGAATCACATCTTATATTATCATGTACCTCATAGTGTGCTTTGATGACAGTGAATAAAGAATCACAGCATCTTATACTGTTACTACGTACCTCATAGCGAGTTTTGATGACAGTGAATAAAGAATCACAGCATCTTATACTGTTACTACGTACCTCATAGCGAGTTTTGATGACAGTGA
>JAUELK010228638.1:0-18610 GCA_031471215.1 Gastropteron pacificum | reverse complement strand
CTACCCCATCAAATCCACAACTGAAAATGCTGTGTTTGCGACTTTCGTTGCCTGCGAACTGCTGTGCGAGGCGGGTTCAGACTGCCTATTTTTAGTGAAGTGTGATCGATGCAAGTGTATGAAGTAAGTAAGACAAAAACTAGCCAATTATGTCTTAGGGGCTAGTGGCTAGGCCCCCTGTTGGCTTTAGACTCTGGCAAAAGGGGAACAAATGTGCTCCTTGGTTGTTTAAAAAAAAATTGTTATGTCGAAAGTTTGGAGTGTAGTGTAGTGAATGATCGTTATACCATAGAAAAGTGGGTTGAGATTTGAACCATGGAACAAAAACTTAAAATTCACAATGAAGCTGCATCCAGTGTGATGTGTAAAGCCATTGTTTAGAAAAGTATCTCTAAGTTGTCCTCACAGTTGCTTACCACAAACTTGACCCCCTCCCTCCCTCCCCCAGGCTGTCAGGCCGACACCCCTCTACCAAAAGTCGTTCCAGCCGTTCTACCTCCAGGTCCAGATCCAGATCTAGGTCACATCGCTATCGCAGCAGCAGTCGGTCTTACAGTAGGTCTCGGTCACGGTCCAGTCACCGGCGGTCCAGTCGCAGGAGGTCACGGAGGTCAAACAGCAGTTCTTCAAGGTCGCGCAGCAGGTCTAGGTCTGCACACAGGTCTTCTGGCAAACCCAGGTAGGACTTGTTAGTGTGTATGTGTGCATGTGTTATGTGTGTGTACACATGTCTGTATGTATAGGGTCAGGTTTCTGTTACAGAAGGGCAACATAAAGACAAGGGAACCACAGCTTGAGAAGTTACCTTCATTAATACTACTTCTACAACTACATTCATTACTGCCTATGGTCAGCCACCCCTTTTACACCTATGCATAGTGAGAACTGTGGTCAAGGTACATTTTCCAAGAATACACCCAATGTGGTGTTTGCCCGGAGAAAATCTTTTTGAATGAAATTGTGTCAAAATCAAGTATGATTATTTATCAACACTTTAGAAAGCCATGCAATATGCCCTGTCATTACTGATGTCACTTCCTCTCTTCATCCTCTTGTTTTGCATGACCTATACCATAGACACCTTTGATGCACCAGTCCACCATTTTATTGTATCAAACACAGTGGTGACTCCTGTATGTCCAGGCAACCAGAGGTGAAGAGGTAATGATAATAATAGCCAATTTATTTAGCGCTTTTTCTCTTTGAGCTCAAGGCGTTTTACAGCATATTATTACCCTGACAGACCAGTTTCATTCCAAAGCCACCTCAACCTGGGAGGCAAACTGGTAGTGCTGCCTGGCCTGCGCCCATACCACCATTTTGACAAGATCTGTCACTGTCTATAGAAGACAGTCTGTCCTAAAGTTGTACTTCAATCTTGTACTGTATTCTCTAACACAGTGGTGACTCCAATGTATCCAGGCAACCAGAGGTGAAGAGGTACAGGCGAGACAGTCTGTCCTCTAGTTCCGGACTCAGTGGGCTGGAGTCTGAGGAAGACATTAAGAAAACCCCCACAACCTCGGCCAGAGATGGCGCCAAGTGAGTGCGATAAAATACTTCTACGTATTTGGTTGTACGGCAAGATGATCTCTTTGTCTGGCACTGGGATGTTACTACGTGTTTGGTGGTATGGAAAGATTATCTCTTTGTCTGGTTCTGGGATATTACTACATGTTTGGTTGCACCGAAAGATAATGTGTTTGTCTAGCACTGGGATGTTACTATGTGTTTGGTTGTATGGCTAGATGATCTCTTTGTCTAGCACTGGAATGTTACTACGTGTTTGGTTGTATGGCTAGATTATCTCTTTGTCTAGCACTGGGATATTACTACGTGTTTGGTTGTATGGCTAGATTATCTCTTTGTCTAGCACTGGGATATTACTACGTGTTTGGTTGTATGGCTAGATTATCTCTATTTCCTTGTTTTGTGGAAAGCTAGTCTGTTCTATGGATGTGGTAACATTTGTGTATTTAGTGGTGTATGGTGTTGTTCATGTGTGCCCCCATCTGTGTGTGTTTATTTTGTGCCAGTGTGTGTTTATTTTGTGCCTGTGTGGGTTTATTTTGTGCCTGTGTGGGTTTATTTTGTGCCTGTGTGGGTTTATTTTGTGCCTGTGTGTGTATACTTATATCTGTGTATACTGTGTGTTAGTTTGTGTGTGTGTGAGTATGTTTGTGAGTGTGTCTGTGCATGTTTGCATGTAAGGTGTGCACATGTTTCTGGGTATTTTGTATGTGTTTGTTTGATGATACAACATATTGTGGAGAATATTGATTTGATGTCTGTGTAGAAATGTGTCGTGTGTATTGCATGTATAACCCATGACATCAAGAATGATCCTGCATAGATTCTCTTCCAGCCCATGGCGCAAGTCAAGATTGCAGTCAGGTAGTGGTATCAGGACATGTTTACACTCAGTGTTTAGTTAGGCTACATGATGGAGAGAAACATGTCTAGTAGGTTCAGACTGTACTGTTTTGATTTATGCTGCTATTTCTATAGAGATTGATCAGGTATGGACTATATCCAACTGGCATCATGTTGGATGAGAAGAAATATGCAGGTCTAGCTAAAAGTAGGCTATTTGTGCATGTCGTATCTACAACACACTGACACTAGTACTTGTAGAATTGCGTAACCTGAAATGTTCTAGCGACCAACTCAAGTCTTATTAAATGATCAGGAAACAGAAAAAAATAAAATAAAATAAAACAGGCGGAACAAGTATGAGGCAAAAAGGATTAGGGGGATACCATTCTCTTTGTTTTGCCAGGCCAGGAAGCTTCATTGTCCATTGTTCATGGACAGAGTCCATTTGTGTGAAAATGTTGTTTTGTGTGTCCCCAGGTCTGGATTGTCAAAGAGTGGTAAAAATGCCAGGAAGCACCTATCCCAAGTCAGTAAGAACCTGTGACGTACTTGCTCCTCCTACATGTTTTGTCTCTTGCTTGGGGGACCCCAGCCACTCAGATACTGATACCACACACAAAATTTCTCACTTAACACACGGCTAACCAATACTTCTCACTTATCACACGGCTTACACTGTGCATTGTACAGATACTGATACCACAATACTATACTTCTCACTTAACACAAGTCTTCTGCCCATGTGCTGTGGTCAACTTTGTGAATTCTTTTACACAAGTTCAAGCACCAGGGCTACAGAAAATGATGAGACATTCACCAGGTTCAGTCATAAATCATGACTGTAACCATAAATGTCCCAAACGTTGCATCAATATAGGCAGTACCAACTCAATGGACTGCATTGCACTTTGCAGTTATCTGGTCCGGAGGGGTCTTGTGCTAATAATAACAGCGATTCATGCAGAGCATTTCCTGGTCCATCAGTCAGCTTGATGCACTTTATATATACAAACATGTGAAGCCTGTTCAATACCCTGACAGACCTGAGTCATTTCCACACCATGTCAGCCTCCTGGGAGGCACTTATTTACCTGACAGACATTCTCATCTGTGGTTAACTGAATAGCCTTTGACTTTGGGGTCATTGTATCATCAAAGTTTTAAGATGTGTGTGTGTGTGTGTTTGTTGCTATTCATATTTTTAGTATTGTGTAAAAGTGTACTATGAAGGGAAATCAGTTGAGAGAGGCACCAAAGGCATTTTCTTAGATTTGAGCAAATTTGAAACGATAAAAGAAAGGCTATGTATATGTATTCACAAAGAATGTGTCGTGGTGAGGTCTGGTATCTTTTTAGTTTTTCGTATAATGACAAGTTCTACTGATTGATATGCATTAATGTGTGTGTGATGTATGCGTGATGCCCTTGTATCCATCCGTACACATTGATGTAACGTCTTGAGCTTGTTTGCTTTCAAGAAAAGACGATAATGCAAAATAAAATCTGTGATGTCCACACACTAACGAGTGATTCCAACTATGTATCCCACCATTAACATGTTCCCCTGACATCTACAGGGCCCCAAGCTGACCATGAAAGACCGCCTTAAGAAGAGGATGCAGGTCCAGTTGAGTAAACAATGTAAGTGTCCATGTCACTGTAGCTCTCTATGTCTCTTAACCTTCTCCGCCTCCCACCAAGCGCCTCAGGATCTCTTAGACCCCATGACTTAATAATAAGGAAATATTGTACTTCTCTATAATAGAGTCACACGCCAAGCGCCTCAGGTGTCTCTCGTAAAAAAAACCCGCGCCGAGGGCCTCGGGGGCTTCTGAGACCCTGCGAATCAATAATAAAGAAATATTAGTTGTGGGGGGTAGTTGTAAATGAGAGTGGAAAGATAGTGGGAAGGGGCTCATTGTATCTTTTGTAAACGAAGCTGCACAGGGTCTACTAGTTGCTTAATATGTATAGATTGATATCATTAAAGGGTAACACACTGACTGTCTGGCCACCAGATCCTGGATCTTGCCATTGATATTGACATTGTATGTATTTTTGTTTTGTTTCAGTTAAGGCAGACAAGAAAGCTGAAATTTCCAAGATCACCAAACAAGAGCAGGAGAGAATGGTATGGTGACTGTGTGTTGTGTGTGTTCTCTTGTAGGCCTTCAGTACATAGATACACTGACACAGGACTCCCATGGAGTTCTACCGTAACAACAGAAATAGATACGTCCCAGGTGGTAAGGTGGTTGTGTGTGTTTTCTTTGTATCTATAGGACACAGGTTCATATAGTCTCCTACTCCTAAAAGGTTCCAAAATCAGGTAACAATGTAGCACTTAGACATTGGTATCACTTTGGCTTTGATGTTTTACTGTAAAATAAACAATCCAAGCAATTGGATACCTACCAAAGGCAGATGGTGCTAGAATCAATCAAGTCTGTTTGGGTTATAACAGTAGCCTCTGTAATAGGTAAATTCAGCTCCGGTTAGGACTTTTGATGCTGGTGCTCTAATTTACTCCTCTGAATTCTTTTTGTTATACTATTGAAAGCATCATGGAGAATGAAGAAGAAATTTGAAGTATCCCTGATTCTCAGCCTATGCCACAATGTTGATGATGATGTTGTTGTTATCAGGCACAAGTTATGAGTTGTTCACTCTTCAAGTAGTCTAGTAGACCTAAAGAGCCATGGCAGTCTAGCTCTGCAACCTTGGACTGAAGGGCCTTCAAATTGGCCCCTTGTTCATGCATTTGTGCAATGCAGTGACAAGACCCCTCCGGACCAGATAATATTGATGATAAAAATCCCTTCTGTCTCTTCCCCCAGGACAGGGAGGAGGAGATTCGAACCATGGCCCTAGAGATGAGGCGCAGAGAGCGAGAGAAACGACACAAGGAGCTGGAGGAGGAGGAGGAGGAGCGCAGGCAGAGACGCAAGGCGCGGGACTCGAGTGACTCTAGCAGCAGCTCCAGCTCCGACAGTGGCGAGGCCAGCAGCACCAGCCCCGAGCAGAGTCCAGCACGGCGGGAGAGAAGTCCCCCTGCCAGGAGGAAGGAAGAGCGAGCCAGCGGCCCACACAGCAGGAGAGGAGACGACTCTGACAGGCGCAGGAGCTCCCAGGAGTGGCGGGGGGGCAGGAGATCCAACACAGAGGAGGAGAGGGGGCGTAGGTCCAACACGGTGGTGGCGCGCGGGCGGTGGTCTAACGCCGTGGTGGAGAGGGGGCGGAGGTGGGGGGACGAAGACTCGAGGGGTCGTAGGTCAGGGGAGGAGGATTCGCGGCGCCGCCTGCCGTCTCTGATGGATGATGGGTACAGGAGAGGAGGGGGGAGGTGGGAGGAAGACAGGAGGATGAGACATGACAGGGAGGAGGGGGGGCGCTGGGGGGGAGGAGGAGGCAGGAGGTGGGGGGATGACGGAGGAGGAGGAGGAGACTGGGGCTGGAATGACAGGTTAGTGGAACTTTAGATTTTGTGTTTGTGTTTGTGTGTGTGTTTGGACGTGCATGACTGTACTTGTGTGTTGATAGGCCTGAGTGTGTCACTGAGTACCAGTACCATGAATGTAAGTGTGTTTGTTACAAGTTATACCTCAGGATGCATTGTAATGTTCAAAAATGTCTTATTTATGCAACAGAAATATCAGTGACTATTTCACCTTGAACTTTATTCTGATTAGTATAACTCTGTAGTCTTATGTAAGCTGTGAGTGTGTGTGTGACTCGCATGAGTTTGAGTGGGTGTGTTGTCAGTTATTTCATTGAAAATGCTTCTGAACTATACACAAATGTAAAGTTTTGGCCCTTAACACAAGCAGTATCTCTGTATGTATTGTCTTATGTAAAATATACTAGTATTAGCAATGTCAGTGTCTGATGGGAGGCCTGATTAATGTTGATAATAATAATGATAATAATAGACGAGTTATCTAGCGCTTTTTCTCTTTGAGCTGAAAGCGCTTTACAGCATATTATTACCCCGACAGACCTGTTTCATTCCAAAGCCATCTCAACCTCCTGGGAGGCATCCTGGTAGTGCTGCCTGGTCGGCCTAAGGGTTGGCTCCATCTGTACGTTGTTTTTACAGCACTATGGAAAATTTCCCTCAGAGGGGAAGAAAAATAGAATTATACTCCTTTACATGTACTATGTCTATTGTAGTGCTAACAAACCACTCATACCAAATTTCCATGATTAGATCAATAAAATGTGTCTTATCGACTTATCGTATCTTAATTGTGAATAGTTATGCAATCAGAGAATTATTGATTGTTCTGTCTACAAAGTTATGTAACACTGTACTGACCTTGTCCCCCCAGGCGAGGAGGTCCCCCACCCCCGCCACACAGAGGTCGAGGCCCTCCTTTGTTGAACAGACCCCGATCCCCTCTAATGGGCAGACCCAGGCCTCCCAATGATCCAAGGCTGATGGAAGATTACAACTGACTCACTGATAGGCTGATTGACTGGCTGAATGAACATCAGACCGACCGACTTGCTGTCTGAAAGTACTAAAAACTGACTGACTGTCTGGACAATTAGCTGATTGAATATGTAAAAATGACCATTGTCTGATTAAAGACTGTTTGTGTTTGACTTGGACCATCAACATTTTGAAGCAGTTTTTGTCAAGTCTGTGAGATTGGAGCTTAGCCTGTATGGTTGAGGTTGAAACCTTTGAGCTCATAGTGTTGACATTGTGGGGAGAACAGTATCTACTTCTTCTCTACTCTCAAGTCCTCTCTTTCATTCTCACACACACATATATCTGTTTCTGCAGATCAGTCTGTACTCTGTTGAAGTTGTATGCTGACTCTGGTGTGAAATGTGTGATGGTAGGCTTTTATTGTGCTTTCTAACAACCTCTGATCTATCTGACAACGTTGGTGTAAATAAAAGATACAGCAGCACCATGCATTTTCTGAAGTGATGTATGAAGACAATTCTCTGTGAAGAGCTCTGAACTGTTGGCAAATGAAGGACAAAGTTGTAGACCAGTAGCTAGCTGAGTTCCATGTATACGTTTGTGTTCATGTGTTGATACGATTCACTCGTGAGACACAATTGCTTTCATGATGGAAACTCTCATGCACCATTGTAATATAAGTTTTATTGAGACCAATGGGTAAATTTTTTTCTTGGTGAATGGTTTTCTTTGTTGTTTCAATTGTTTTATCTATTTCAAAGTTGACACAAGTAGTATTAGCCCTTATTGTTCCTGTGTTCATGTATGATTGGGTTACGGTACTGACCAATGGGGAATGGAGATTTGTTGAATTATTTGCTTTGGTGGTTGCTGAGACTGAGAGGAGGAAGGAAGAAAAAAAGAAGATGGGAGACAACAAACATTTGGAAAATGAAGATTGAATGAACATACAGTGGAGTCCGCTTAAGATAAACTCCTTGGGACCAGGAAAAAAGCGAGGTTTATCTTATCCATTATCAAAGAAAACAGCCTTTCTATGCAAAGCTGAAGATGGGTAAAATGCCTCCCCTGTTATGTAAAATAGAGTCTGTGACTTTTCCCGACTCTTGCCCATGTCAAATACGACACAAGGTGCAGCAATGGAGCCAGTGTGTGACTGTGTTTGCAACTGATGAGGTCGCGATGGGTGCATTGAAGTAAGGGGAAAAGGCTAATCTGGCAGAGAAAGTTTTTTTAACCGGACTTTGATCAGTTGGCTTTATTATAGGGGAAAAAACTGGACCGGAGGAAAAGTTTATTTTCAGCGAGAGTTTATCTTATGTGGACTCCAATGTACACATAATTTTATTTCATGTTTGAGATTTCTCTTCCTTTTTTGGTCTTCTTCCATAATGTGTAAGTAAAGTTTGTAAATTGTATATTGATTGATATGCTGTGTTATAAGTTGTTGAATCACCCAAAAAGGACATATGACAACATGGAGGAAGTGAGTCAAAAGGATTGTGTACTTGAATGAAATGAGGAGAGTGGTGGCTGGATAAGGAAGCCATCCCGTTGTTACTGTACAGTGAATATATTGCCGCCAGAGACTGAGACTGAACTGCTTTGCGACTTTGTAGGTAGGTAGGTTCAATTTGTTGGTTGCTTGCTTTCTCTCACAATACAAATTTATGATCAATTAAAACTGAAACTGAAACAACTTTGCTGTTAATTGTTCCCTCTATGTCTGGTTTTGTGTGGTTATCGCTTCTGTTCTTCTACATGTAGTACATGGCTTCGTTGTCCAATCCTTTGACAGCATCAATGCTTCTTGTATGCAACAAATCTTTAGATTGAATTTGATGCTAGACTGACCCACCTGTTTCAAACAGGGCTTAATACTTAATTGGCCATTATCAGTCGTAGGTTGACAAATTTGAATTTTACCATTATTGAGCAAGTCCATTAGTCTTGATTTTGTTTTACTGTCTTGCAGTTTGTTTAAAAGTATATTGGTAGTAATGGCAAAGAGTATATAATCACTTTCATTGCTAAGCCTACTGCCAAAGCTAGACTAGAACTAGAAGTGGACGTATCCTACTGCTTGGCATGCATGTAAATGTCTAAAAAAACAAAAGTGAATTAAGAAACGAAAGGGGTTACTTCTTTTACTGAATGACTGATTGCTGCAGTCCTAATACGAGTCCTCAGGTTCAGTTAGGAAGTATGAAGTGTTTTGTAGTAATTGCTTTGTATTTAAGATTGAAACTCACAATGAGTTACAAACTAGCAATACTTAAATGAAGAAAAATTAACCATGAAGGCTAGATTCATTATTCATATACATTTCTTTTTATTAAGAATGTAGAACAAATGAAATGAAAACAGCAATGTTCCTAATGACCACATCAAGTGAAAGGACAGACCAGACAGGATGAATCTCTCCTTATGGTCAAACGTAGATGCATCAAATCTTACATCATACCCTGAATGCATTCGTTGAGTATTTTTCACATCACACACAGTAACACTGAATAGAAAAACACATAAGACCAAAGAATCAATACTATCACTCACAGAGCATAAACTGGGATACAACACAGAATAGGACACAATAGAAGAATTGTACAAATACCAAACTCTTAAAATCGAGAATTTACCCACCAAACTCCAGGAATTCCTCGAGTAAGCTTTATGAAACTGATTGTTCTAGTTAATTGATCACAAGAATCAATCAATTATTTTATTTTAAATGTTTTCCCCACCATACTGCAACCAGTAAGTCAGTATCAAAATGGTCTAAAAGACCCTGTGACTCCATTATAGAGAAATACAATAATTCATTATTGAGTCACAGGATCTCAGAGACACCCGAGGCGCTCGGCGTGGGGGTTTTCATGGGAGGCGGAGAAAGTTAACAATTAACTACACATTTACACATCCAAAACTCGGGGCACAGACATTTTTCAAATAATAAATTACAATAAGTTTGACATTCCATTCTTCCCTTTTGAGAGACGATGAGTATGACCCTAAAAGGAAAATAATACATGTAGCCTTGTTGCTTTCTGCCATGGCAGCATTGAAAGATGCCTTAAAAAATTAAAAAAATTAAGTATGGCTGTAATGGCAGTAGTCTTTGATACATTTGTTGCAAACGTAATAATATGTATTAGTCCCATGACTTGTTATTGTTACTATACTGTCCCAAAAGAAAGCTGCATAATTACCATAGCATGCAATATGTTCAATTCAATATGTATGCTTGCTTTGAATAGATCTACTGAAAAAATATATCAATGAAAATTTGTGTCATTTTCCATTGGTGTCTTTATTGATCTTTATGTTATTTTCTGTTTGAAAGAAGGGGAAACACACATTGGAAGAATCCACTTTTGGTCTTGTAACCCTTTGCTTTCCACCTTTAGCAGGGGTGTGCGTTTCTTTTTTTGGACAGTATAGTTGAGCATTTGACACGGCACACTAACCTTGTAACATGTGGGTTGAAATACACAGGGATAGAACGAAACAGCCCTGTAACACAAGGCACTTATCTAGGCAGGATGGGTCAGTCATGTCAACTAATGCAGTATAACACACCTACAGCACATCACACAGTGGTAACAATACACAACCCATTCTTGTACTACATGGAGTATGTAGTTCTAACAGAAATGCAAACATTCATTATTTACATCTATATTGCTTCACTGGCAAATGGACTACAACATGAACTGTAGTACACACAATAACAAACCTTTATGTGTAACTAGAAGAGTATTCAAACAAATCCCATGCTATTTACACTTCTCCAACCTTTTAATTTTAAGAGAACAATCACTGGTGGTTAAATGCAAACTTCTGCTTTTCTTCTCTTCTCTTTGAGTTTTCCTCCCTTTGATTACATATAGATCATGTAAGAGGTGGGACCTATGTATTACCATTCCTCTCTGATAGATCAGTTTCTTCTGTTTCTTATAGATCAGTTTCTTCTGTTTCGTTTCAAATCACAATGTACACACAGAAATTGCAAAAAATCATGTTTACATTAATGTACTTATGTAACTACTATACAGTATAAATAAGTCAAATGAATTAAAAGTAAAATATTCAAATACTTGTTCTCATCACTTTTCCTGTAATACTTTTTATTGCAACCATCACAGACAGGTACATGAAAAAAGGTAACAAAACAATTCAAACATGGGTGAAAGTTTGCCAAGACCAGTTGGTCTGAAACCGGAAAACTTCAGACCAAAAAGCCTGAAAGAATGAAAGCAAGCCTGAACTACTGGCACAGTAGTATAGTAAACCAATGTAAAATGTACCATTAATAACAGGCCATAAGCCGCCATATTTGTTTCCCTCTTTTCAAAAAGCTGGCAAGATCGTAAAGTTCACTTTGAAATGCTGGCGAACTTTCACCCATGAATTCAACACACAGTGACAACTTAGGACATACACATTGTGTTGTATAATCTCTAAATCTCCGTCTAAGTCTAAGTGTAGTCATGGTAAAAACAAAAAAGTCTTCAAAGAGTTTTCTACTCCTTTGTCCTTTCCATCCAATATCCACATTTCTCACAATGGAAAAATTATTGATAGTGAAAAACAAGCACAACAACAAGAGAGGCTTCCTTACTTTTCATGCCTTAGAGCACTTGGGTGGATTTGTGCGCTGTAGAAATATCTATTTTCATTTATCATCATTTATATCAGTGGTAGGCACTAGTCGTCCATACCGGCCAATATCCATTTACTTTATACTTTATCGACAAAGGAAGCTCAGTGTCCATCCATAATCATGATCCGTTCAAAGCCATCTCAACCTCCTGGGGGGTGTACTGGTAGTGCTGCCTTGGATCGGCGCCCATACCAACATTCTGACAAAATCTATCAGTCTAAACCGGATACCCTATTTACACCTGGGTACGGTGAGTAAAGTTTGACAAAGTACTTTTCCAAGAGTAAACCTGGTGGTGGATAAGAAAATACTCTCAAACCAAAATCTAGTTGGTATGGCCAGGATTCGAACCCCGGACATTTCACTCATGAGGCCAACACATTGACCACTTGACCACTAATCAGGTTGAATTAATACACACTTGAAGTTGACAATTAGTTAAGTTAGTTATGAGACAGAATAGTCCTAGATCTACAATGTTACTTGATAACAATCACCAGTCACCTGTCGACCTCATCGTTATCAATATTAGCTGCCGCAATGGATGTCCTCACAATCCTTCTCCATTCATCTCTGACATGTCCGTTTCTGATTATTTGACAGATCTCAAGTAAATGAGAATAAGAAAATTGAATCAACTTTCTCAGCAAGCAAAAATTAGTAACAATGCCAAAACAAGCCAGACTTTGTCAATTAGCCAAGGCCAGAATGTATCTAGTCTTAAAAGATTGGCTATGCTTTTGGCATTTTGTATGAAACATTTGACATCACAATGAAATATGGCTACTTTGAAAACACACCACACAAAATGTACAAAATAAATGCATGAAGTAAAAAAAGAGTATTGGAATACATTTTTGATCACAGATTGTTTGAATCAAACAAACAAAAATATTTGATAAGATAAACTGAATCACAATGTGCACTCAAAATGCTATTTTGTTTCAGTTGATTTTGACACCAACACAGTTAGGTCAAATGAGAGGTGGGACCTATGTATTCACGTCCATCTACAATAGGACTGGGGTGGATGGTCACATAAACTGCCCACACAACCTATGTCCAGAATCTCCCCAATGGCAATTCGAACCAAGGTGGCCCGCTTGAGAACTAAACAAGCTAATACAAACAGGCAGTAGTTCCGCCATTGCAGTCTAACCCCTGACCCAAAATGGCCGCCGCGGCTATGCCTCCAAAGCTAATGTATAATATGTAAGTTACTAAATACTGCTGTACCAGTACCAGTATTCCGTCGTAGGGCAGTGTTTGGTTATTCCTGGTCAACTGGGAATTCGTCCTCAAAGGGTTAAGTCACAAAGTTTTCATGTTAAGTGTACACCAGTGATGTGTGGATATGTGGGATTTCTTAATGAAGAATCAATTCCCACCACCTACAATCTTCTGCTTTGTTCTCACTGTATCCAATAAAATCATACTTCTTCCTTACAAAACTACATTTTCCCATATTGAAACTGTCGTAACATTAGAGCAAGTTGTCTGTCTACGGACACAAGCCACAAGTAAATGGTCATTCACATTTCCTTAGCTTTCACCCGGAAAAGTGTCCCTGTATCATTTTCACAAAACATGAGGGTACATGTAGCCCTGTAGTTACAAACTGTGAGACCACTTGGCTTTTTCTGCCAGTAAGTAACAGCCTTGTTGAAGATACAGAACCCTTCCAGTTCAATGTGCGCATTCACTGAACCTCTCTTCTGAATTGACACGATGCGTCTTGACCTCCGAAGGCTCCAAGAACCCCAGAGACAAACCCACCTAACCCCTAGGCTTAGAGTTCCGTCAAACCACCGGTTTAGTCATTTGCTTGTGAACAAACTCTATATATCAAACCAAATTCAGATTTCTTCAAACAATTACCCCCAAAAAGTACAGACAAATGATTCAAAATCTCCCCCAATGCTACCTGGACACCATGCCACACAGTCTGTCAAATGTTGATTCAAACTTGTCACACTTTGTCTTCAGCTTGCGGCACAGCCTCTCTCCCTGCCGCCTCCTGTCCTCGCAGTCAGCAAAAGTTTTCATCAGGTTGGCATTTTCCATGTAGAGCTCTTTCAGTAAGAGGACTCGCTTGTTGTGGGTCACACGCTGTGGGACAGAGAAGTGTTTTTGTGCCAGCTCATTTTGGTTATTGTTTATTCTTTCACAGAGGTCTAAAAGAACCATAGATATACTAGATTCTGTATGACGTCACACGAGCGCCCTCACTTGATACATCTGTCTGACATGTCGGATTGGTCTAGAAGGCCTCACATTCTATGTCACTACTAAAATGTACCCGACTATAGACAGTGAAAGATATTGTCAGAATGTTGGTATGTGTGCCGGCAGCACTACGTGCCGACCAGGCAACAGAACGTGCCTACCAGGCACCACTACGTGCTGACCAGGCAGCACTACGTGCCGACCAGGCAGCACTACCAATATGCCTCCCAGGAGGTTTGAGATGTCATTGGAATGAAACAGGTCTGTCGGGGTACTAATATGCTGTAAAGTGCTTTGAGCTCTGAGAGAAAAAAGTGCTATATAAATGGACTACAATCATTCTTTAGGACATATAAGCTGTCCACTCACCAACTGTTTGTATTTCTCCTTCTGTTTCAGCAACAACTCTTGGTTCACTTCCAACTGGACCTCCAGGTTTTGAACCTTGCCCTCCATCAACTGGGTCACCCGTGCTACCTCGTCAGCACCCTCTGAACACAACATGGTGGATGGATGGAGTGAGTGAATGTAGGAATAAACGAGGGAATGAATAAAATGAATGACTGTATGAATGAACGAAGAAATTATTAAATTAATAAATGAATGAGTGAATGATCGAATGAATGAGTGAATGATCGAATGAATGAGTGAATGATCGAATGAATGAAAAGGGAGAGAAGAAGACAGACACACACATTCACACACACATTTACTCACTCACACACATTCACACACACACACACACACACACACATTCACACACACACATTCACACACACACACACATTCACACACACACACACACACACTCACACACACACACACATTCACACACGCGCACACATTCACACACGCGCACACATTTACACACGCACACACACACGCACGCACACACACACATACACACACACACACCTTTGACCACTCTATCCACCAATATCTCTCTATCTCTAATGGCATCCTGTAGTGTAATGACCAGTCTCTGATGCTCCACCAGTGAGATCTGTAGCTGGGTGTATGACTCAATTTCCGAGGCTGACTTGGAATCTTGCTTCTTTATTTCCAGCTCCTGCACAAACTTGGACTGGGCCAGAGCCATGGATGTGCTGGCTTTCATCATCTGGAAAATGGATATCATGTTTTTTAAAAACTGTTCTTCTTCTTCTTCTAACTAATCCTTGCTCTTCAGTCCAATGCCATGTTGTAGTATTTTGAGGTGTTCCTCAGCTGGTCTGTAGTTGTGTATAGGGTTGTGTTTAGGTCAGGAGATGGAGGGAGTAGCTGTTCTCTGAGGTCTCGTAGTGAGGGGCAGCAAAGGAGGATTACTTTAAGTATAAATTAAAAAGTATGTACATGTGTATGTAAAATATAAAAACCACATTATCAAAACAGGTTTCGACATTATGGTCCTAATCAGATTGGTTGTTGTTGTCGTCTTCATTGGCATATTATGTGTCTGAAATATTTCATGTTTTTTAAATCTTTTTTTTCTTTCTTACTAGCCTAATAGTAGGCCTATTTGCTAATTAGTGTGGTTCTTTCTCATAGGTACACTGCTTTACAAATCCATGATTGGAGTGTAGATCAATGGCTGTATGCAACATCAATACTGTAGTAAAAAAACAAACCCAAATCAATACAGTAGACATTCACATGCATACATCTTTACACTGTGGCGCTGCAGGGCAAAAATGTTTTGTCTTGACACTACAAAATCTTAATTCTGTCGTCCTGTTAATGTTTGTTTGTTTATTTTGTCCTTGTACAAACTTAGACTGAGCTAGGGCCACGAATGTACAGGCTTTTGTCATCTGGAAAATAGTTTATACATCTTGCACAAACGTAGACTGAGCTAAGACCATCATTAATTTGGAAAATCAAACACTAAACCGCTTTCTTCACAATGTGAGGAACAATGTTTAAGAGTATTCAAATAAGAATTGTCATTAAGGTTAAAAATACAATTTAAAAAAAGATTTATACTAAAAGTCAACAACCCACCTGATCTGAAGTTTCATAAAGAAGAGTTTGTATCTTCTGCTTGTCTTCACTCTGGCTCTTGATTTGTGTCTGGTGAGAACAAGACAAGGTTTACAGTAAACACGTCTCATCTACAAGATCCAGTTTTGAGAATCAAGATCAATTGTTTGTGCTGTTACAATCTAAAGGCATTGTTGCAAGTATGGATTAGGACTTAGAGTAAGTTTTGTACTCATTTAATATGTTGTATTTATGACTCAGAAATACACAATGAAACCACAAATAAACATAATTCAGTTATCAATGATCAATGTAGCTTGTACAAATCAATAAACTTGAACCCAAGACAAAAATAAGACAGTGGTAAATAGAAAATGTGAACAACATAAATAACTTATAATATACGTGACCTAAGACAGATGTAACTCGTACGTATACGTGAACTCACCGACAAAGCCTTCAGTCTATATGTGTCATCCTCAGAGGCCTTGGCACGTAATCTCTTCACCAAATCCTCAAGGTCAGCCTTCTCATTGAGCACAGTCTCGTATTCTTCCTGGGAAGAGACAAACAAACATTTTCTTTTACATTTTGTTAAAAGGCTGCATGACAATGAGGATAACAGAAATAAAATAATGATAATAGCCGATTTATATAGCGCCTTTTCTCTTTGAGCTAAAAGCACTTTACAGCATATCATTACCCCGACAGAACTGTTTCATTCCAAAGGCATCTCAACCTCCTGGTGATGATGATGATGATGATGATGATGATGATGATGATGATGATGATGATGATGATGATGATACTTAACTACCTATTCAATTAGTTGACAAATCTTGACACTTTCTCCCTTGAAAGTTATCTAGCTCTTGTTGAGAAGGCTGAACCTCTCTCTGTAACCAACCAACCAACAAACCCACCAAGTCGCTACCTCACATAAGGCTTGTCCATTTCTTATTGTACAGTCTGTGACTCTCTAAATACTCTAAAGGTATCGAATAAATGGGAGGGTATGACAATGTCACCTGCTGGCTTCGAACTTGCTGTGGTTTGCAATTTCGACCTTATTAATAAGGAAAAAACTTACTTTTCGGTGTCAAAATGAAATGAAAGAAGAAGTAGGTCTATCGAAGGGCTAAAGTTAATAAACGGGGGGGGGGACCTGTTTATTTGATACCTTAGAGTAGACAACTCGAACGACCGACTGAATGACTACATTTTCTAGGTCCCTATTTCACCTTTAGGTTGTCTAGTTCTTGCTGTGCCGTCTGTGCTTCTCTCAACTGACAACTCAACAAGGCCATCTGCTCCTGCAGGCTACCTCCAGCTTCCGAAAGTTCTAAAATGGAGGTCTGGGGATGACAACAACACAGTGAAACATCGGCTTGTTGTGACAATCATTAAAACAATAGGAAAGCAAATAATCAGTTCATCTATCTATCAATCAATAGGAAATAAAAGTTTATCAAATAATCAAACAATCAATCAAACTATTTCATCTATAAATCAATTCATAAATCAATGAAATAGTCATGTCTTGTTTACGTACTAACTGTAATCTTTGACTATTCCAATTTACCTAAAATGTTTAGACTTACTGGTGTTGGTTTTTACACAGAAATGCAACAGGTATTAGATGCTATTTAAACCAGAAGTTTAAGCTTTGTTTTGAATTTCTGAGGAACACTGATATTAGCACAGTAGGTAGATCTTTCAGCCAGGACCAAGTTGTCGACCTTGAGGTCGCAGGTTCAATCTCCCCCTGTGCAAACTCAAAGTTGGTGCTCACTTAGAGTGTTTTTCAGCCCCCGGTCTCCTTCATAGGTGGAACCGAGCACCTAGTCTTCTCGGATAAGGACGACAAACTCGGAGGTCCTGTGTGCACGTTGCGCACCTTAAAGATCCCTTGACAGTTCAAGATCAATGAGTCGCCAAGTTATGGCCATTGTCCGGGCAAAATTCAAAATTAAACCCTATCATGAACCCCTCTTCCCCACAAAAAAAGAGAATATCCGATAGGCGTTGCTCTGTGGTGACTGGGTGTTGGCTTCACCGAAAAGTGGAGCTCATAACACTAAGGCAAATTTCTCTGAAAAGGGATTAATACAGTATATGTATATGAGTTTCCTTATTTGTGTGGATCAATAAAAGTATGTCTCATTTTATCTTTCTTAGCCCTTGGCATGATTATGTTCTCTTCAAATGTTTTGATTTCAAACTAAGTGATGCATGCTAAATGTGCTGTATAAACGTCAGCAAAACAAAACAGTTAATCACCTTCTCTTACTCTTTACATACACAAACAAAAAGTCTATTATCACCCCCTCTCTTTAAATACACACTAAAAAACAAAACAAAAAACGATAGTCTATCATCACCTCCTCAGGACCAGTCACTTCCTCTTCCTGCAATGCATGCTGGGCCATCTGCACCTCTTGGTGCACCGCCTGGATGTGTTCCTGCACCGCTTCCTGACTGCTCTTGGCCTAGAATATATTACAAACATTACAACTTCGGTCCACATGTTGCTGGATCAATGAAGAAGAAAAAGAAGAAGAAACCTTGAGCCTGTTTATCTCCAACCTACTTATTTCCTTCACTAAATGTTCCTTCTCCTCTTGATGTTCTGCTCCCATACCCATCATCATAATGCACCCTACACCACCCCAACCAATCATACAACCAACCATCCACATAACCAATCAACCAACCAACTCACCAACCAACCCACCCACCAACCAACCAACCACACACTGTGCCCACCCATCCTACAACCACAAACTGTGCCCACCCACCCTACAACCACAAACCACACACTGTGCCCACCAACCCTACAACCACAAACCACACACTGTGCCCACCCACCCTACAACCACAAACCACACACTGTGCCCACCAACCCTACAACCACAAACCACACACTGTGC
>JAUELK010228527.1:0-18611 GCA_031471215.1 Gastropteron pacificum | reverse complement strand
ATCTTGAACGGGGGCCTAGTAGTAGTAGTAGTAGTAGTAGTAGTAGTAGTGGTGGTGGTGGTAGTATTAGTAGTAGTAGTAGTAGTGGTGGTGGTAGTATTAGTAGTAGTAGTAGTAGTAGTAGTGGTGGTGGTAGTATTAGTAGTAGTAGTAGTAGTAGTAGTAGTGGTGGTGGTAGTAGTAGTAGTAGTAGTAGATGGTGTTGGTGGTGGTGTTCCTGTTGTCATTGTCGGATTAGGAGTATGCTTTGCTGCCTGTTGTGGTCGTGATTGTTGTTGTTCTTTTATATTTCACCACACCTTACCCAGATTAAAGTACTCTTGCCACGATGGATAGGCCTGCAATGTATACGGACTTGCGGAGCCTTTTTGTTGTTGATGACATTAGCATTAGTCAGGGGAGCTTTGGGGCAATCATTCTTTGGCCCCATTTTGTCGTCTAACTTACGTATATCATGAATTTTGCACGTACCGGTATTATTGAACTGAATCCCTTACGAAAAGTGATTGAAAGAAATAACCTGTTCATGTCCTTCTTCGTTCAATAGGCTACATAAGTATACGTGCAGAAAGTTGAAGTTTGTCCAACCGAAACCTTTCTCAGAATGATTTTGGGAAATAATATGTTCGTGTAATTCTTAGTTCAATACCTAAGTTAATATGTTTGTTCAATTGATTTCTTAGAATTTACTTTTGCAAATAATTTGCTAATGTCCTTCTTAGTACAATACCTACGTGCCGAAAGTCTGTGTTTGTTTAACTGAACGACAGTACGTAGGCTATGACAATAATCGGATATTTCCACTGTATGTCCACAGAACAGAACACTAGCTCTACAAAATGGGTCAAGCAGAATCTTTAAGCATTTCGGGTGGCGATGGACATCGGTATTGGGTAAGTACCAATCTATACATGAACACGACGTGTATCAGTTTACTTCTAGTATAGAAAATACATGTAGGCCTATGTTCAACTTGTTTCAAGACCTTAGTGTAATTAATAGGCCAACAACATTTCTTCTATTCAAGTACGATGTTTGTGGTGGGTTTTTTTCAAAATCACCACAAGTATTTCTGTAAGGAATGAAACAAATACGTCAGACCGATAGAATAAAATATCAATCTGCTCACCAATCCGTATATGAGTCAACACCTCTACAAAACATGTGAGCGGCACTTATCCACGTGAAATTATAAAACCACTGCATAATGTAGGCCTACAGACTTAGGACTACAACTACTACTACTATAAAGATGAATATACTATACATACATGTATACATTATATAAACACAGAACAAATGACTATCTGCTGTAGAAATCTACATTGCATGGATCGCTTCAAAGAAAGTTCTATACAGTATACATCTAATAGTATTGTGGAGAAACATCCCGGCGATCCCAAGCATATAAACTCGATTTGTATGAGAGTAATCAGTTTCGTTACCTCACCCTACCCAGGTGTAAAATGGATACCCTAATACATATGTAAACAGTGACAAATCTTGTCAGTATGTTGGTGTGGGGGCTGACCAGGCAGACCAACCAGTATACCTCCCACTCCCAGGAGGTTGAGAAGGCTATGGAATGAATCATGTCTGTCGGGGTAATAATAGTGGCTGTAAAGTGTTTTCAATTTGTTGTAGAGCGGGGGAAAGCTCTATAGAAACGCTATCGATTTCTATAGGCCTTCAACCAACACTTTCTCTCCAAACAGGTGAGCATACGAGCCAAGCCAGTGAACCATGGCCGTAAAAAGACCGTGTACAAAGGTATCCTGTTGGGAGCCGGTCCCAGACAGGGCGAGAAGGTTGTGGTCAAGGCCTTCTCAGACATCTCAGGCTCACAGGATACCTGGAAGCACGAGGTCACCAAGGCTGACCTCACCAAGCAGATAGCCAGGCTCTTCCTGGACCAGAGGAAGGAAACGCCAGAAATTAAGATCAGGGTGAGTGGAATGAGACATTCTGTTATAGTGTATTCCATAATAATAATGATAATAATAATATGAATAATAATAATATTAATAGCCTATTTATATAGCGCTTTTCTCTTTGAGCTCAAAGTGCTTTACAGCATATCATTACCCCGACATTATACCAACATTCTGACAATATCTTTCGCTGTCTATAGTCGGGTACCCATTTTACACCTGGGTGAGGTGAGAAAGTCATGAAAAAGTACCTTTTCCAAGAGTACGCCTGGTGGTGGATAAGAAAATACTCTCATATCAAAATCGAGTCGGCACGACCGGGGATGGAACTCCGGACCTGATCTTTATTCTATTTTATTTTCATTGCTGATGAATTCTCACTGGCTTAAGGGAATTTTTGTGTGATTTGCACGATTTACAGTTATTTAAATACCGGTACTAAGCTTTCATATTAAATGCATCTTGATTTATTAATCTTCCTAAGATGTGTCAATAATGTGTTGGGTGTGTGTGTGTTACTTGTCTCAGATTGTCCTGCCTGGTATTGTGGAGATGGACAAAGTGTCCAAACTAGAGAACTGGCGGGAGGAGCGGTCAGGGCGCAGGGGGCTCCAGAAAGACGAATGGATCTCTATAGAGGAACACATCACTGGTACGTAGTGGCGGAGTAGCTTAGTCAATAGCGTGCCGGACTTGGGATCCAACGACCTCGGGTTCGAGCCCTAACTGGGGCGAGTTCCGTAAACCCTTGGGAAAGGTTTTTACCACCTCACCTCACCCGACTATAGGCATGTTTCTGCGCCTATCAGGCTGCCCGTACTTATAGTGTTCTATGTTTGTGATGTGCTATGTGTTGTATACGTTGGTAGCCTGTCAAGGGAGCAACAGATGTAAAGCGCTTTGAGCTCTCCGGATGAAAAGCGCTATAGGCCTATATAAATGCCATCTTTGCATCTTTACTTAAACCGTTACTGATGGGAATGAGGGGTTTGTTTGATTAAACCTGCTTGAGCTATTTATTTCACAGGGGGGTGTTTACTCAAGTCAACCTCTATGTTTGCAGTCTTCAGATTTGGCCTTTTGGTCTTTTAACATCATAGGAATGATATTGATTGATTTATCTCGTCATTACCGGGACGTGCGTTTTGTTTACTGTACTCTTTTATGTTTCGAAATACAAAAAAAGTTTATCAAGATGTCGTTTCGTGCTAATAGAGATACGGAGGAATCTGATTGCTGTATGCTATGCTGATTCTTAGAGTAAGAATACATTTACAGCATTGACCCCACCCCCCTTCCTCCCTATATTGTAGTCGTATAGTGCGCGGGACTGTATAGAGTTAGAATGCTGAGCTTGGTGTAGAGCGAGAAAATGCGCCAAATAGAAATAATATCTTCAGCCATTATTATTAAAGTCATTCTTCTGTCACCAGGACAGTTCTGTCGCTTCTGTCCGTGGACCTTGGAAGGAGCTCATGGTGCGGACCCAGTCACTCACTCCGACCTTCTGCAAACTTTCTCCCATTTCACATTCATGCAGTCTTGTGGTGAACTCGTATCATGCGACTTTCAAGGTGTGAGCCGGGTCCTCAAGTCTGGTCAGACTCTTTACATTGTGACCGACTCCATCATTCACTCCAGACACAAGCTCTACGGTATTTTCGATGAAGGAGATCAAGGGATTAACGAGTTCTTCAAACTTCACAAATGTACAAACACTTGCAAAGGTTGGCCCAAGCCGTGCCCCCTCACGCCCCCTCCTTCTTTCGATGAGGCGTGCGCCCAGCTCCTGGGCAACATCACGCCTCCGCCGACGTTCACAAACATTGTGTTCCCGTCGTATCAGGGAGAGGAGATACCCCGGAATAACGAGCCGAGTGACTTGGCTGGGAGAAAGCGACATACCAGCGAACGTCACCAGAGACACGGCGTTTATGGCCAGAGGGTACCGGCCCAGGTTGAGATGGTTTCTCACGACACACAATGCATTGAGGACACGCTGAGTCGCAGACGACATGCTAGTGAGCGTCGTGCTCCCCAGCGTGGACAACAGCACACACTACTACACATACCAGTTGCCACAGAGGAAGGACTCCGGCCTCGCTCCCACAGTAATTCCGGAGAGTCCCTTGCGCAATATTTGGAGCAGCACAGACGGAGGTCAGGTGCGCATTGTGGCCACGAGGCACACGGTGAAGCTAGTGTTGCAGCGTCAGATACTGGAGTCAGTCACAGCAGCAGCGGAGACCCGACAACAGAGACGTCTCCTACTGTCACGTGGTCTCTGCACTCTGACTCTCCGCCTTCGTATGAGAGCGTCTGTGGGGCTGTGCGCAATGTACAGCACCACACAAAGGAGACGGCACAAGAAACATCTGTAAAAGAGTTGGAGGCTCTCTATCAACAGCACAGCATTGCTCAGAATTCTTCTGGTAGCGATGTATCTCAGCACCCACCCAACAACCAGCAAGCTGCCATGCAAATCCACACAGGCCCAACCCTCATCAGAAGCACCACTTTGCCGACTATAAGCGATGAGGAGTTAAATCATCTCCGACCAATGAGGCGGACTGGTACGCTTTGCACAAGCAGCCCCTCCACTTTGGAGATCACGGTAACCCTTAACGACAATCAGAACGAGGCTGTTGCCAACATTGCAGGCGGACCACCCCCGATGTCACCACTGCTACAACGACGTGTCAACTCAAGTACTGAGAGATGTCAGGCAGAGGAGTCATTTCCCTTGACGTTCCCACGTGGTATTCAAATGCCTCAAAGATGTTTCCCCGTAACGTCAACCACCACAACCATGTCTCCCCCTGTCTTGTCCCCGTCTGCCCCACCCCTGGAACAGGATGGATACATTTGACCTTGACCTACAGTGAAGAAACGCTCAGCCTTGACACACTTTTACTTCCATTGCAGAGTCTACCCGACTTCTGACTGAGTCATGTGGGACCATTGCATGTAGTTGTCGCCCAGTATTAAGTACTGTTCATCTTTGTTTTTGAAATCTCTAGCATTTTGAAATTTGAACGCAATGCAGTATACAATGTCATGAAACACAATGTGTATTCTTACATGTAGTGGTATGATTTTCAGCCATTTCACTTGAGTGGGGCAACACAAAACTCTCAAGAACCAAAGTCCCTCAATATGATAATGGCTCTTTTGGTGAGTCCCAGAATGTTGTATATCCTTGTTCCATGAACATAAATCAATGATACTCAAAATGTGTTTGGAAGTACCGGCTTTAAACTTAAAGTACTTAAACATTATTATTGTGAGCACAGATTATATTTCTGTTTTAACATAGCATTTGTACGGGTAGTCCAAATATCAACTGTGTTTATTGCTGTTTTTAAGAGTTTGTTTTTTGTTGCTAGGGTTTCAAATGTTTGTCAAAGGAAAATAGTTTATGTGTTTAGCTTCTCGTAATTCGTATTCCTAAAATTACGAATCTGATCTGATACTAGTACTAGTACTAGCAGAAACTATTAACTATAAAGCACTGAAAAGAAACTCAACTTTCTGGACGTGTGGAGTCATTATGAATGCAATCAATACATTGTAATTCTGCCTTTTGTTGTGAGACAATCCCTGTGTACTACAGTTGCTTTTTTTTCTTTTAGAAAAGCCAAAAGAGTGGCAAATTCTCTTATTATGCTCCCAGTCAGTGGAACTCTCTGCCAGTGGGGCTGCGCACCATACATAGTGAACCTGTTTTTAAGAGACATCTGAAAACCCATCTGTTTATAGCCTCATTCTGTGACTGAAATTCTTTTCAGATTGTATAGTTGTGTGTGCATGTGTGAGTATAATTGTACATGTACATGGTATGTTAGTTTGTGTATGGAGCGCCTAGAGCCCATGTAGTGGGGATAGATGCTATACAAATGACCTTCATTATAACTATTATTATTAAATTGGATCGAGCTAGGTTGCACCCATGTACTAATATACTAAAGAACTTTCAAACCTAGCATTGCTGTCATCAAGATCATCGTCAATCATTGCTTCATTGTAAATACTTCTATTTATTATTTATAAGTGTCCACTATTAAACCATGATTTTAACTCAATGCTTGTTTACTTACTGTTGTAGTGATGATATGATAATTTATTGAAATGTCGACCATGGTCGTGTTTGAAACCCTTAATTGTATAGGTACTCCGAAAGACGTCCACATATTACTCCATGACATTGGGCCGAAAGGCTACAACTCAAAGGATGCTGGACTAGAAGAAGAAGAATATATGATGTGTTGTACATCCTTAGATAAATGCATTTTGCTCAAACTCACACTCAAACCCTAAGGCCTAAGTATTTTTACACTTTCAATCAAAATGTATTTTGATTCTTTCATTTTTACCTGGTAAGTGTTCTTCCACCATAACCTTGTTTTCCATGTCAATGTTTAAAAGTATAATACATGTACACCTCTTCTAGACAATGTGTGTAAGTGTAAGTGTAAGAATACAACATTTTGGTCATTACCGGTAGTTCACTTTTCTAACTTGTCCATCGTCAATTTGTCCTTACTAGCTTTTGATGCTTTGAATACAATATTTGTCCTGGGACATTCCACTTTCATGTTCTCTGTTATTTCCTTTGACACAATAATGTTGTTTGTTTTTCGGTGTTTTTTTTTGCGAAACAAATCCCTTTTCTAAACTGATGTTACTTATTATGCATGGCTTTAGTGAATTCCGAACACACTTTCTCGTCATTACAATCTACGATTATTATTTACACAAATTTCTAATATAAAACTTTCTCCATCGGTCACATTGACTAAAATGTGCTTTATGCAATTTTGATGGAAATAGAAATGATTTTCTTGTATTGATGGCCTCGATTGTACAGATTAAGACAAAATAAAAATCCTGATCCTATCATAGCAGAAATCTTTGTTAATCTATGCTGTGTACATTTCCTCTTGTAAACTTAGACTTTTATACTCCCTATCAACTCAACTGGGTCCTGTACTCATAATACTACACAAGCATGTAATAATGCATGCATGCACGCTCACCCACACACAAACATGATGCAAGTACATAGATTGACAGGGGTCACCCAGCTAGTGTTTACCCAGGGACAAGAATAATATTGAACACCAAGCCATAAGCTAAAAATACACACATGCAATACAAGAACTGAACACAGAGAACTCTTGTTGAGAGCAATTTATTTCATATTTTACAAAAAAAGATTCAACTTGTTTAATAATGCAACAATATCGCCTGGATTATAGTTCCACAATTTGAGGGGTAAAGTGACTCACACATGGCATCATTCAGTTAGCCCCTACCGCTGTACAAACTGGACCACAAACATACCAGTCAGCACTGGACGAAGGGCATGTGCAATGACGAAACAGTAGTAGTAGTGCAAGTTAGTACAGTTGCTGCCGCTTAATCCAAATCTTCGGATATTCCAATTTTTTTCAGGTAATGGAATTTTTACTATTATATGTGCACCAGATAATCCAAATTCACAATTGAATAATAAAAAGTTTTTTTTGTCCGGACAACTTGCAGAAAATATTCGACGTTGAGACTGAAAATTATTCAAAAAGTGCATACCACGGAACAAAATTACATTCAAACTTACCAATTAGCGCAAGTTAGGTTACAACAATGAGTCTCAGTGGATCACTATATCATTATCAATAGGATAGAGTGGTCATAACTGCCAGACAGGAAGGCGAGGCAATTATGACACACCTGGTTGCACAGACACCAGGGCCATGTGGTGATAAGAGAATTCAAGGAGTGCCTATCGAACATTGCCGAGAAGTGATTGACAGCAGATGCGTAGATGTGCGATGATGGCTGTTTATTGTTGCTACGGATGCAGTCTCTGACAATGTGGGCCGTAAGCGATTGACACCTGATAGCCAAAACTGAAAATGGCAGATGTATGTTTACAATACAATTTGTACAAATAGGCCAATTAGTGTTTGGAAATCAGATTTTCAGCAAATTTTCAGTTGAATTAAAATTGTTCTCTTGTTCGAGGGGAATTTGGATTAAGTGGCGGCCACTGTCCTAGTAATACACAACACAACTATTTCTGTAGCCTATGGACAACTGTGCATACAAGTACAAGGTGGGCCCAGAATGCTTGCCTACACACAGACTAAGACAAAGGCACAATAGAAAGATCAGCTGTTGTGAGCATCCCCAAGAGTCATAGAAGTACCATTCTTATTTCATCCAGAGCATGTCAGCTGTGTTACCTTATATTTTCATGGCATCAAGAAAGCTGAACGAAATAGCACTTCATTCGCACTAGAGCTTACAGTCATTCAGATAATTTTGCGGTCAAATTCATCAGCTCACAGTTAATTTAAACAAAATTACACAATGCAGGTATACAATCCCACAGTAAAAAAAACCCCAGTAATTGAGCCTGTCTCAAAAGGTGACGAAATTTGACATGGCATAGATGAATTACTCCATTAATATGATTCAAACTTGGCAATTTTTGGGTACAATTTTTAAAAACAGTAACACAATCTCACACAATAAGGACCTAACAACAAAGTCAACTCATTTTCCAGTCTTAGTTCAATGGCGCCCCTAGCTTTACACACATTCGTCTTATGTGTTGTTTTGCATCATTTTACTATGATTTTCAGTATATTTATAATTTGTCATTCACTACAAAATGTCTTCAATTACTCTTCTTAATGCCCTTTGCACTTACTGACTACTGACCATAACAAAATAAAACAAATTCAAATGCCTTGTGATGGCAAACTTTGCTCCTATTAAAATGTATTCAACACACATCTGTACATTTCTTTTCGAAAATGGCAATTGAAAAAAATGCAGTGCAGGGGTCAAAAAAGGGGAAGATGATCCAACAATTACATCATCAAAGAGGGAAATCAATGGGAAAACTGACCGGGAATGAGTGGAACAGGTAGTAAGTAAGGACTTTTAGTGTCAAGGCAATGAATGGTTCTAACATGAAATATCAGCAATCTAACCGCTCTTTGACACAGAAAGTTAGTAACTACATACATGTGTAATTCACTCATGGCTGAGGACTGGTTCAGTTCTGCTCTTTCTTCACTTTGCTATCATCCAAACACAACAATGCCACAGCTTTTACCCCTCCTGATCTGCTCTTCATCCAAATCAAAACACAAAATCCTTCATTCATACAACTTCTTCCTCTCTTTTGGTCCTCTTCTCGTCCACCCCCTCCATGTCGTCCGCACAACGCTTCAAACTCCTGGTGGCTTCCGAGGACAGAGAGGCATCGTCGCTCACTCCCTCGCCGGCTGAGGAGGATGAGATGGTTCCGATGACGTCAGACTGGTCACTCGAGCTGTCTGGGTGGGGGAAGTCTTTGAGGATGTGAGTTTCCGTCGAGTCCTTGGCCTCTTGCTCAATGGCCTTGACCCCCGGGGTGGCGGGCTCCGTGGGGGCGAAGGTGTCCAGCACAATGATGATGCAAGTCATGTTGTCACAACCAGTGCCGTCTCCAAACGTGTTGGGAGCAAGGCAGTTCTCAAACAGCTGGAACCACAGAAAGGCGCAAATGTTTATGGAACACTTCTTACACAATGTCATGAGGAGTAAAGTCAATGGGATCATAGAATGTTGAGTTGCTACAAATGCGTACTATGACAAATCATAGAAATAAATGAGAAGACAATTTGAGAAACCAACAGAACAGATCCCATTTCCCTTTTAGAATAGCTGCTCGCCTCTGTCTTCTCAAGTCTATCGATATTGTACTGACTATGGGGGTCCCAAAACTGGAGCACAATACTTAGGGGTGGTCTAGGTCTAACATAGGTTTTATACAGGGTTTCCTTGATCTTTGGTGGGCAAGAGTGAGACAATTGGGCCCACAAAAGACAACTTCATTGAAATATGCAATCACTTTTTTTTTACTTCTTTCTAATCAATCTATACATTTTTTTCATATAAAATGTTCTTCACAGCGATAATTTCAGCAGTCTAACACAATACCAGCCTCATTTATTTGGGAATTAATCCTTACCTCTTCACAGATGCGGGATGGATTGTCCCTTTTCTCTGGGTCTTTGAGCTTCACCATTACATAGTCCACCACCTCCTGACTGGACATGTAGTTCCTGGAAAGAAAAAAAAAGGTTAAAAAAAAATGTATTGTAATTGAAAATGATCGTATTCTGCTTGAAACTAGGTCTAGATCTATACCTTTCTAAACAGAGAGTATATTTATTTCTACTCATTAAAATATCAAAAAATTCTTCTCACGGTACCTTTTCTCATCAAAGCACAGGCAATCGTCTTGCATATTCTTATAAAATATGAATGAATTAGAATAATCTTTCACCATAAGCTTTCAAGAGAAAACGCACAAACATGTATAAATGTCATGTCTATGCTCACTGCATTTTGGACTTGAAAATAAGTAAAAACATTTACTGCACATCATTAAGATTAAAAACAGATTAACAACAACAAAAAGAAAAGAAAAAAAAAGAAGTTAAAAATATGAAAGAAACATTTCATACAACCATCCTATAACAAAATACTGTATTTAGCATCTGAATGTTCAAGTTCTCTACTTAACCATAGTGAATGGTGATAAAATCACCATCTCTTCCAATCATCTCAAACTCAAATAGAACACCACTAAACTGCTTGTCAAACAATACAAAGACAAGAAAGCCTGTACAAAGAGCACAGATCCTGTACAAAGTCCTCACCAGATGCCATCACAAGCGATGACCAGGAACTGGTCCTCGTCCCCAAGCTCTGTGCTCTCAATGTCTGGCAATGCTGTAATCATCTGGTCCCGGGCAGGGAGATCATTGTTGCGCTTGTACACATGATCACCTAAAAAAAAAAAGACAATTGAAAACAAAGCAATGTAGAGTATATAATATATATATAACTCTTCCAATGACATTTACCTGACGTAAAAAATATAATATTTGTCATAATATTGACTATATTACGTTATAAATGAAACCGTTTCACGCTATAAGCTGAGTTCTAAGTAATGAGTAGTGAGTGTAACATTCATCGCTATTATACCGTACCGAAGTTCAAACTACTTGCGGAGCACTTCCTCATAGATCGCCATCATCACCATACATCCCCCATCCCACCCCACAGTAAGGAAACAAAGACAATGTGACTGGTATAAAGTAATAACAACTACTACACATTCTTTTTTTTTTTTTAAATTATGCCACCTCCCAAGAAGCATCTGATGTTAACATTCTTCTCCCACCTATCGCCCTGGACAAGTTGAGGCCTCCATTGACACGTCCGTCTGCGGTGACTTTCCCTCCAGCTTTCTCAATGCGATCTCTCTCCGGCTTGTCCTCTGGCTTATGGTCAAAGGAAAGGTCGACAGCCTTACCCCCCCTGGCCAGGACACAGCGCGAGTCACCAGAGTTGGCCACAATCAGCTTTTTGTCCTGCATCAAGAGGACGCACGCTGTGCACCCACTGTCTGAACCAGGCTGGACAGATAATAATAATAATAATAGTTTATTACATTTCTTGTGAGCATTTCCAGATGTAAAACATATGCTAAATGCGCATTACATAATAAGACAATAAAAATCTCAGGGAAATGTGAAAGACAAGATACAGCCAATAAAATACACACACACACAGGGAGATGAAATTCTGAGCCAAGATATGTTGTACCACAAGTCTTATTAAATTCTTACTCTTTGTAGACACATTACTAATATTCATGAGCAAACTAAATGAAATGAAAACTTGAGTGTTACAGAAACACCACATTACATATAACTAATAGGGCTTACTGATGAACAATTTCAGTGTAATGAAAAATGAATGCTACAGAAACATCACATATATTAATACTGATTAATAATTCCAGTGGAAAGACCAATGAATGTTACAGAAACACCATATATCTACTCATACTTATTGATATAAAATTAAGTGAACTGAACACTGAATGTAACAGAAACACCACAGATGCCAATGTTGGTAAGCAAATTAATTAAGTGAACTGAACACTTAATGTAAACCAAACACTAAGACTAATACTAGGCTACTGATAAGAGCAACCTAAGTGAACTGAAAACTGAATGTAACAGAAACACGACAGGGCATTATCTTAAAAAAGAAACCAAGTTGTAGGCTAATACAACATACCTCTTCATTTGTCATATCCATCATAGGTACATCCTCATCTTCCTCTTCTTCGTCATCATCATCTTCTTCACTGAAACGAGAATGGGGTCAAGAAACATAATTTATTTATTTATTTGCATTTTCGCCTTTACTTGAGTAGCTCAAGGCGTTACAATATCACAATGAGAACGACAAGTATATACATACACTTCATTTACAAACAACATGATGTAAAATACATAATTATTACACACAAAGTTGAGAACACTTTTACACCATGTAGGCTAAAACATTAAGTGGGTATTAAAAATGGTAGCAATGTAAGCCATGGGAGTTGTTACATTACAGTAAGGGCCCTCATAGATTCAAATATACTGTACTTTTAGAGAGACTTGATTGAATGTTTAAACTTATTGATTTATGCCACATCTATCACCATCATCGTTCGATGTTTGCTGCCACACATAAAGATGCAACAATCCTGCTCCACCCTTCTCTGCTCATGCTGTCTCTGGAGATCCTTTGAAATTCCAGTCCAAGAAATCTGTTTGGTTAGCCAATGTAGGAGGCTAAGGGTCTGCCCTTTTTTCTATGGGGTTGTACTTTGCCCTGGAAGACCTGGTTCATCAACTTTGTGTCTTGATTTCTTGTGACATGTCCAATATATCTCAGTTTCATGTTAATGATGAGTAATTAAGTTCTTTTTGTTCCCAATTCTAGTAATATGTTCTCGTTCCGCTCTTCGGTCTGTCCATTTCACTCTCAGTAGCCTTCTGTAAAGCCACATTTTAGACGCTTCTATTCTTTTGTCATCTGCTTTTTTGGTTGTCCATGTCTCACAGCCATACATTGATTGAAGCATCATGATAACAAAATATTTATAAAATGAACAAAAGTAGCAATTGAACAAATTGAGATAACAACAAAAAGATTCACAAACAATGAAATAATTTCACATGATACGAGTAAATCTCTCATATTAAAATTGATTCTAAATTCTAAATATGAGAGGAAGACAATGAAATGTAAAACATTTTATAGAAATTCCCATTTTAATAATAATTGTACAACTTTATCATCTTGTATATTGTCTCACACTGGCCACTGTGATCATTTAACATTACGCCGTGATTAGTTCTTGATCTTGTCCCTAAAAGGTTGAGAATTGTCACTATCCGTGTACAATCAAGTTAAGTCACAACAACAGGTACACAAGTCTTTGCAAGAATCAGTTCACTATTACTGTCCTCGATAATAATATAATAGGCTATCTAGTCTAACTAGGACATCACAAACACTGGCGGTAACACTCAGCTTCCTTCTGACAAAAATGAGTAGCAGTTGTTGATACAAAAATAGAATTTACCTATCGTCTTCCCACATCTCCTCTTCTTCTTCTTCTTCATCGTCGTCATCATCACTGGACTCAGCAGTAGTAGCAGCCATGCCAGCGACAGCCCTGTCTTTGCTGGCTCTAGAATTGGACGAACCTGATCCTCCAACCTGAAGTATGGAAATAGAACACAGATTGCAGACCTTGTTGTGACCCTGGCGCAAGTACAAGAGGGGAAGTGGACATAGGATAAGAAGAGAAGCCGCCAGGGAACAAAGAGACTGGCAGATACAACAACAACAACAAAAAGTCTAGTAAATTGAGAGATATGGGCATGGTAAATAATACTTTAACAAACTGTTTCCAGAAACAGTCAATCATAAATCTCTTGTAAAATATAAAGGAATTTTACAACACTTAACTTGCAACAAAGAATTATTAATTAAATAGATCAATGCGAAGGATGAAGTAAAAGAATATGAAAATATCAATACTGAACTGAATAAAAAAAAAGCTCATTTCTGAAAATTAACACATCATATCATATAGCAACTCACATCTGGGTCAGAGGAGGAAGACTCTTCCTTGGATCCGGAGCTGCCTGCGGGTTTTTCCAAGTTGTTGTTGTTCTTGTTCCCACTTGAAGCATTGTTCGACCCCCCAGCCTGAGCGGCCTCTGATGAACTGGCTGCTCCACCGTCCGACTTTCCATTGGATATTGAAGACGAGGAAGCTGCTGGCTGGGACGATGAAGAGGATGAAGACGAAGATGCTGCTGCCGTCCCTTGGCTCACTGCCGATGATTCTGGAGGGGATTCTTCGAGGGACTTGGAGGAGGAGGGCTGGTCGTCTTCTTCTTGCTGCAAACTCAGACTAGACTCTCCATTCTCCCCCTTGTCTCGCGGTATCTTCCCCCTCAGAGCGGGACTCTGGAACTGCGCTTTGCTGTCTGGCTTCCCATCGGCTGTTTTGTACTGGGCTAAGAGCTGATCTATGGGCATGTTAGCTTCTTCCTTCAGCCTCTCCGTCTCTGTACGACCCACTGGGTCCTCTGAAAAATGTACCACTTCAGTAAATCTTTGGTTAAATCTGATTTGATCTTAGCAAAAGACATTTCTACATGATTTTTCTTGTAAACAATAATGTGTGTCATACACAAAAAGGCCAATAAAAGAACCAACCATTTGACAAAGCTAAAATGTAAAATATTATGTAATGTTAGCTTTGTATTTGAACCAAACAAGTATTCACTTGAGCAATTAATAATTTTCTCACACTGCTGGTAGATTGGAAATAGTACTTAAAAAAGAAAAAAAGAAATACATTTAGAAATGCAGGGATGTGGAGCCAAAACCACTACATTTTGTCAGGAGCCGAAGCTACAGCCGCAAAAATGTATTGCCTGGAGATGGAGCTGCAAAAAATGTTTAGTGTCTCTGACAGGATACACCCAATTCATTTCACAGTTATCATAAAAGATTATAACTTTAATAATTGCCTGTTTGTATTCTTTAATGCCTGGAGTCGGATCCGCATATCACTGAAAAATGGTGACACCCCCTCCTCCCCCCCTAAAATGTGAATAAAAACAAAACCAACCTTCTTCTTCTTCATCTGCCTCATCATCTTTTCCAGCAAGCTCTTTCAACTCTTTGATCACATCTTCATTGGTCAATGTAGCATCAAAAGCTAGAAATGACTGTTGGATGAGCTTGCTGAAATCTTCAGCAGATTCGCATGTGTCAAGCATCTGTTTAACAAAGTCTGGGAAGTGACGTTCACAATACTTGGCAACTTCAGACCCTGTTTGAGATTCGAAAAAAATGTTCAGTTATTTCATTTTTTTTTAAAGACAAATTGTGATTTTTTTAAAAGAAGGAACTCTTTATTATAAAGTGATAATTTAGGAGTGCTATACCATAATGTAAAAAAAACCACACACACACACAATCTACATGTTCTAAATGATATTATATATATAAGACAGTTCCAATGAATGATAATATCTGATTCACACAGAGCGCATTCAAATTACAACTCTGAGACACCCTGCATTGATTGAATCTTCTACATCTAGATCAACAGTAAACAAAAAAACCCCACTACTGGCAGTATAATCAGTAAACAAAAAAATGTGAGGCTAATAACAATAATAGCCGGTGTATAAAGCGCCTCTTCTCGCTCTACTCTACACCAAGCCCAAAGCACTTTAAAGCATATTGTTACCCTTGAAAGACATGCTTCATTCAAAAGCCATCTCAACTTCCTGGGAGGAACACTGGTAGTACTGCATGGCCGGGGTTGACGCCCATACCAACATACAGACAAAATCTTTCTGTCTATAGTCGAGTACCCTTTTTACACCTGGGCACAAGAGTACACCTAGTGGTGGATAAGAACCCTAGACTCGAGAGGCCTACATGCTGGCCACTAAGTCACCAAGCCCCCAGATCAGATAAATATCAATACACATTAGGTCTACTACTAATGTAAAATAATTACCTCCATGACCATCATAGACAGCAAAGAAAGAGGTCTTTGATTTTTCATTGAAGTCTGGAATACAATTGTGTGCATCCTGAAAATAAAACAAGACAAATATTATAATGACAATTGATGGCATTCATCATGCATGATGCACATGGAATATGCAAACTTGCAAGTGAATGATCAGAATATATAGGCCTAGTCTACACAGCAGTTGTTTTTAAATCTGTTCCTCTGCAGCAGACCACAGGACGTGCGTTGTCGATCTTGCTTCCGATTACGGAACGGCCGGAGAAAAACGGACAACAGGTTGGACATAAAGATTAACTTCTTCATTGGTCCATACACCCACCCTCACAGTAATATGATGAAAACAATTTACAATAGATCTAGACAAAAGCAATCTGTGAATAGGAAGAATTCCAGAACAGTTGAGCAAAATATATCAATAGTCATATCTGAGTCTAGTAAGGTGTACAGAGTGATGAGAAACATGGTTAATCTTCTTCATCACTCCGTACCCCCCCCCCCCCCCCCCATTCACACAAAGTTGACAAGGAACATAATTTGATTACTCTCCGCAGGGCGGCGGAAAATAATGCTTTTGTCTATTTTCCGCCTGGTTTTCTACTACTTGTGATCTCGACAGGTATTTTTAATTATTTTTTTGTCTCTTTATTTCCGATACATTTTCAATATTTGGGAATATCTGTTGTTCCAAACATCTGATTGGTCGAGGATTACTAAAATGTTAAGTGTTTTAAGACACTCCAAAATTTTTTTCTCCTGCACGAATTTATAGAAGTTCCGTGCACACTCTGTCTGTTAACTAGATCTACAGTACAGCTTGTTAGCCGTGTGGTGGCTAAGCGTGGCGGACTGCAGGCCAAGAGCCTGGGCGAAATGTGATTGATCCCTGTCCATCAGATTTTCTTCCTCTCCGTCTTATCTACTGTCTTTGCGTTGTGTTGTGATGTCAAGGAGATAAACAAATTTTAAAAAAACATTCTTTATTTTCTTTCTTCTTTTACCCTTCTATTCAAAATCTGAGCCCCCTCTTTTATTAATAGACCCATCAATTTTGTTAAAACACAATAAAATGCAATACAAAACTTACTTTTACAAACAAAGTAAGTTTTTTAGTAAGTAGTCCACATCGGAGCTGCAGTTCCGACTTAAACTTAAACTTAAGTAAAAAAAGGTCCAATCAGGGTCCGTATTATAGTATTATAAATAATTATAATTCCATTATGATGATAATAATGATAATGATGGGACCGGGGGGCCGACGAATAGATAGATCTAGACTAGAAATCTAGACACTTCGAATTCGAAAGTGACGAAAGTAGCCATCGAACTATGACTATGACTCTAGAGATCTATCAATCAATTTCAATCAAGCAAGGAGACCAGGTGTGAGTGAGTCAGGAGGGGCTGAAAAAAGTGAACACTTACTTTGAGCTTGCACGGGGCGATTTCAAACCTGCGACCCCATGTCCATCCATTTCCAATCAATGTCCAATGGATGGTCATTATGGATCATGGACATGATCATTAATATGGTGGATGGACTGGCACCTAGGAATAGGAGTAGCAGTAGGAATTAGGAAGGAGGCTTGGCTTACCTCTTGTGTGATTCGCCACCCTTGCATCGATGAGGCACCGTAGACATAGCCACTGCTCTTTCCGACAATTGATTCCTTATCCGTTATGGGTGAGGAAAGGTACACGCCCATGATCACCAATGTGTGCTGAAGTGTAGATAAAATAAATTACAAGCAAAATATCATATCAATAGATGAAGATATGTGATCATAGATTGATGACTTCGTGCGAAAATTCAGTATTTTGCGCTCCGTACGCCATAACACCGGAAGTACTCAATCGTGAAAATGAAAATTGTAGACTGTGTCGAACTTGTACTTGTATCGGTCTGTAGAAGGCCTAGGTAGTCTTCATGTCGAGGCCTACTCATTTCCTAGGGCCTACTCATTTACCAGTGGCCTAATAATAGGCCTACAATTTGTAAAACATGTGAAATAACATTGAAGCATCATGTACTAGATAGATCTACTCATTAACAGAATAAATAATAGGGGAAAGCACTGTGATTAATTTATAAAAACATCGAACGAAAGTATCGCCCAAACTGGACTTTTCTTGAGAGAAAAGTTAGGAAAGCTACACCACAATCTATGGCAAACAATACAGATAGGCCTAGCTAGGCCTAGGCCTAATCATTTGAGCCTGCTATTTTTCGGCTAGTAGGCTAATAGATCTAGATCTAGATTAGATCTATAAGTTGGATCACTCAGACTCAGTTAGCGTGGAGGAATACTTTATCATCGTTGAGATTGAAGTTAGCGGCGGCCTTCGTCTTTTTGTTCCCGAGCGGAAAGAATAAGTCCGCGTTTTTTGGGGGGGTTAGTGAAAATGAAACCTTCAACTTCAATAGAGATATAGATCTAGACGTCTTAGTGTGCTTTCGCAAACTATTCCAAAGTCTGAGTCTGGTGGTATCAGGGAAGAATGGGTGTAGGTGGTTGTCTGTTTTTGATTTTGGTGCCAAAGTGAGTTCTCCGGCTCTCCCAATGGAGGACTCATTCATAATGAGACCGTCAATATGTATCTGCAACAGTTGCATAGTTTATAATAATAATAATAATGTATTGCATTTCTTGTGCGCATTTCCAGATGTAAAACATTTGCTCAATGCGCATTACATA
>JAUELK010228417.1:0-18617 GCA_031471215.1 Gastropteron pacificum | reverse complement strand
CGGGAAAGCGGAGTGTCAGTTCTGCAATTGTGTGATAGACTACGGAGAAACCGGACGGAATGCGATCTTAAAACATTAAAAAGTGAAGAAGCACATTCTCATTGTTTTTTTAGTCCTTGAATGATGCATTTTTCATCTTCAGTTTCTAACCTTTTCAACAACAAAAAGACACCTGTGTGGCCCCAAATTTTTAAAAATTTCCGGGGGGGCGTGCCCCCGGACCCCCCTAGGGTTTTCGGCGTTTCGCGCCTTCGGCGCTCACCGTCCAGACGCAGAAATATTCTCAGGATTTTTTTTGTCACCTGTTTGCACCTCTGCTACTGTATGAGTATGTGTACGAATGAAGTGTCCTTGTCAGGGCATAGCAACAGTAGTGTCTCCCCCCCCCCCGCTCCCCCTTTCCTAATTAAGTCTGTATTGAGATAACATTAAAAGCGGAGGGAAGGATAGTGTTTACTTCTTCCAAATGTGAATGCCCGTGTTCAGATTTCTGTGACCAGTTTAATGCCATTTCAGTTTGTTTTTAGATGATCATCTTTTTTTGGGGTACTAATAACTCCGGGCAATACATTCTAATATTTGTTTTGTTACCATTACTTCTTGTTTCAGCATTTGGCAGTATACCCAACACATCTGGTAGCCTTTTTGGCAACCCTGCTAGCCAAGCTGGAGGTAGTTCTCTGTTTTCTACACCAGCTTCTGGGACTGGGTTTGGAGCCGCAAAACCAGCAGGCTTTTCAGGTTTGAACCTTTCTGAATTTGTTGGAACAGCAGTTTTGTTTTGGAAAGTAGTGGTTTTTTAATTTATTTATGACATTACCTAATTACTATTCCCATATCAAACTCCACCTTCTTTCATTTGTTCTTTCCTTTATTTCATCCTTTCTTTTTCTTTCTTTGCTTTGAACCGTTTCTGTCAAACAAAGCACTAAAACCCATACCATTGCAAAGAATATAGCCTGTATTTACAGTGTTGTTACCCAATCTTGTCACTGCAGGTTTTGGCAGCACTACGAACCAGCCTAGTACTGGGGGCCTGTTTGGAGGCAGTGGCGGGGCTACCTCCGCACCATCCCTGTTTGGTCAGGCCTCAGGAGCTACAGCATTTGGAGGGGCCACAGGGGCTGCCGCCGGCGGTACCACAGTTGCGTTTGCACCACCTCAGGGCCAGGACACCATGATGAAATCGGGCGTGACCACCAGCATCAACACAAAGCATCAGTGCATCACCGCCATGAAGGAGTATGAGAACAAGAGTTTAGAGGTGAGTGTTTCATGGACGTAGATGGTTCTGATTTTGTGTGAAATGAAGATTTTTCTGGGTTCACACAAAAAAGTAATGTACTCCTGATCAACACACAACAGTAAACCATACCAGAAGGATTGTTCAAGTTGGATCCCATGCCTCTAGGTCTCCTCTCCATTTGCTTAAATTTTGGTCTTCCATTTTTACGTTTCCACGTATGGGATCACAAATTTTACTTGATGATGTATTTATGTATTTCTTTTCACCGTCTAGGAACTTCGCTCAGAAGACTATAGTGCAAACCGAAAGTCCAAGTCTGCAGGTGGCACTAGCACAGGCCTTTTTGGCTCAACCCCAGCAGCCAGCACTGGTCAAGGCTTTGTCTTTGGCTCTGGTGGTGGCCTGGGCACTGGTCTTGACAGTGGCAGCTCTTCAGGATTCCAAGGTAAGCTGGCATTTGGTAGAAACATTTGCAGCAAATTAATTATGTATGTTGGTGATAGAGAGTAATTCAAAGACTTACACCTCATGTACAAGTTGATTGCTGGTATCAAAGTAAGAAACGTGTTTTTGTGGCTGTCGTCTCTTTTCAAATGTTTGTTTATTTTCCTTTTTCCAATAGAAACTAAAGTTTGATGTTCAAAATCAGTCACCATAAATGCATATTTTCCCTTTGTCATATTATTTGTACATGTCTTGTCAACAGGGTTTGGCAGTACAAGTTCAGCCTCCACCACCCCTTTCAATCAGAATCGTCCTCTATTTGGAACTGCGACCACCACTCAGTCAGGATTTGGATTTGGGGCTGCCACAGGCACCGCTCAGCAGTCCTCTCTCTTTGGGAACACTGCTAGGGTAAGCAGTTTGATGGTGTTTTGTCTAATACGTTATCATAATTGCTGGCGATGTTCATATTCTTGTCAAATGAATGCAGTCTTTAAATTCTTTTATTTGATAGACGAGTCTTGTACTAGTATTATCATTATGTCTATCTTTATCAGCTACAAATCAACATTTTGATACATCATAACCATGAATTCCATAGATCTTTCTTTAAAGTGAAATTTACGTGTCTGTGCTTCATAGCTTTAATGCTTATTATTGTTATATAAACTAAAAGATAAATGCCTGTTATCTATTTCTATTATCTGTTACCTAAGGGGTAAAAGGTGGTGACTGCATGTTGGAAGGCGAATTTTCCTTAGAAGGCATAACAAAGTGCATACATTACAGTACACAATATTCTCTCTCCTCATCCAGCCTTTATTTGGGGGTACCCCAGCCAGCCAGCCATCCCTCACAGGTGGAACATCCTTCTTTGGTGCACCAGCTGCAGGGGCCACCAACCCTGTGGGCTTTGGAACAAACACACAGAGTGTGAGTACCATTTCAACATTAGTTTTGAAAACCTGTTAATATCCTGACCTTTCATAGGCTTTTGCACTACCTTATTTATAGCCTGTTTACAGTACGAATTTGAAACAAAATTTCAAATTGTTACTTCAAGTCACACTAAACAAATCCTTACGAAAGATAGTATGCAAATCAGGTGCAGATTTTGTAATTTTTAAGTCAAAATATTCCTTTTCAGTTTTCATCAGTAAGCTGTGAAAGGTTGAAGAACAACTATTAGCATCATGCTTTGTTAAACTTGGTTATTTTATGACCATCCTAACAATTTTCAAAAACTTTTTATTGTCATTTTTCACAGGGAGGTCTCTTTGGCGCTGCTAAACCTGGAGGTTTTGGTACTGCCACAACATCCTCCTTGGGATTTGGTACAGGCGGTAGTTTGTTTGGCAAACCCACTACTCAGGCAACATCCACATTTGGCTTTGGAACAAACACAAGCTCTTCCGGCTTTGGAGGTAAGATTCTTTGTGACACTATCTAGAGTGTACCTTTTGATCTGCTTTATGAATACGTTTTGGAAAACGTCATGGATTCAGAATATTTAATCGCCTATGTATTATTCTCCATATTACATATGGCTCATTATGGACACTTTTTCTTGAAACATTTAAATTTAAAGTGAGTCAATGTCGAGCTCCTTTGGCTTTGGGGGCCATATTCTCTGACACTTTCTAGTGTCCCTTTTGATCCGCTTTATGGATGCCAATGTTTGGGAACATTCATTATCCAGATGATCTAATCGACTATACATTGTTTCTGGTCATACTTATTTTTTATGTGGCACATTATGGACACTTTTTAATGAAACTTTTAAATGTATAGTCAGTGTACACATGTTTCTTTCTGCAAGGTCCCTACTAATATTACCATTTCATTACATTTATTCTCCAGGGACATCAACTGGGGGCCTTTTCAATGCAGCCAACAAGCCCAACGGGTTTGGCACCACTTCAGGGGGTCTTGGCTCCTTTGGTTTTGGAGGGGGCCTCGGCACTGGCTCCACTGCCAGCACATTTGGCACCAACGCAGCCAAGCCAGGGTTCAACTCCTTCAACTTTGGTGGCACAAACACTGGGACATCAGGAGGTAAGTCTTGCAAAGGCTCCTTTAGTTTAGTATAATAATAATAATAGTAACATTATTTGAGTGTTTTCCATAAACAATATTCCCAAACACTTTACATTTGAATAGAAAAATCAGTCTAAAAATACTAGTATGAGATTGTTTGTTGATAAGACAAGATAGGATGAACTTCATTAATAATCCATTAACCTGGACATTTGTTTCCGATGTATTACATGCCATGTGGTCACAACATTGGCTTTGTATTGTAAAATAATTGAGTAACTATTTTGTGTTAAGATCCTTTAACTAGTGTTTAATTGATTTTGTAGATTTCACTCCAGCGTCAGAAAAAAAACATGACTGGTTTCTTAGTAACGTCATTGCATCAGAATTTTGAGAATCGTATTGAAGAAGAGGTTGAATTCCTCTATTTTTAGTTAATTTTGGTATCTATTGAATGGCCTTTTTGGAATTCGAAATTTATGGAATTTTTTTTTTTTCAGGATTCTTTAGTGGTGGATTAGGTGGTGGAACCAACACCTTCAATCTTGGTGGAGGAGCAACCACGTTGGGCACGTAAGTATGGAGTACATGTTTCATTTTGGTGATGAAGTAAAGACAAAGTGCACTAAAATTCACCACTAAAAGAGGCTGCATCTTTCAAAATGACTTTCTTCAAAGTTAATTTAAAGGGGTTGCAGATTCAAGGGAATGCAAACTGAAATGCAGGTCTTGTTCATAAATCTTTGCTTTCCCCATCAGGTCGACTGCATCAACCCAGGCTTCTAGCACACAACACTTGCTAGCTCTTGCATCCTCACCCTACGGAGACAATCCACTTTTCTGGAACCTGAAACAGGTAAGGAATTATAGACACTTTCTTTGCAGCACTGTCTTATCCTCATGGATTGCTGGTTATTGCCTTGCATTATTTGTTGTTGTTTATATTATCCATTTTAGTTCTTACCACACAACACTGTATGATGCCAAACCCAATGCGGCAGAGCAATGGAAATGAATTTAACAGGAATATAGTAAGCTTGAAAATCCTAAATAAAAAGGATGACTATTTATGAAGTACTTTTTAGTGTCAATTCGGGTTTATTTCGCAGTGGCTTTTTTTTACATTATCATCGCGTTTCTTTCATAAAATTCTATGAAATGATGTTTTCAATTTGCTTGTCATAGTTGTTAGAGAAAAAGTGAATCATGTTCAATTGTTTTTCGTCCCCAGCAAAGCAAGGAAAACCGTGATAATGCCTTAAAGCCTACCAATCCCAATGCCCAGAAGGCAGCCCTGTCGTCAGCTAACCAGTACAAAGTCAGTCCTAGGCCCTCAGCAAAGATAAAGCCCAAGTCTTTGCACAACCTCATTAATGGAGGAAAGGTGAGTACCACAAGAGCAGAGCTTGTTTCATAGTCACATTGTCCACTGTTATATGTGGAACTACTGTAAAGAGTTAAGATTGGCATGTTTGTAGCATTTACATTATTAAATACAAGAATGTGACCATGTTTTAAATTTTTTTTTTTTTTAATGTATACTGTTTTCATCCCTTCTCAGCAACACTCACCTGAAGCCAACACACATGTTGTTTTGTTTTTTAGATGAGTGTCATTTGTTGATCTAACTTTGAAAAAATAATTTGTTTATTGTTTTATTGTTTTTCTCTCTTCCTTATGAAGGTATTTTGCTTGCACATTTTTTATTACTTGTGTATCTCCTTCTGTCCTTTCGCTCAAACAGGCCCAGTTATTTGATGGTTTGGAGGACGAGGACTTCAGTTTTGGAGACGACACTTTTGTGCCTCGCAAGAGTGTGAAGAAATTGGTGCTCCGTAAAGGTTGTAATGACAAGTCTGTGACTGGTTCCAGCTCCTTCTACAGTGACAACGGGGGTGACATGACCCTCAACAACACCAACCTCAACCAGACACCATCACTTATCACAAGGTATGAACATGTACAAATATATAAAGAAAAACATTTCTGTCCTTCACATTTTTTTGCCTCTTCTTTTTTTGTTGTTGTTACTGTTACTGAAGGATTTTTGACCCAATTTTTGTCTTTTTTTCGGATAATCGTCTCTTGTCAAACACTGTATGAAATATTGCTTCTTGTGTTTATAAGCTCAACATTCTTCCTAGCTGTGTTGTAATGTTGCACCATCAGAAATAAAGGAATGTTGAATTTTTGTTTCTTTTTCTATGTTCTACAGGCCTCTAAACCTGTCCCAAGAGAGCCCTACCCTAGGTGACAATGAAGCCGAGGCTGCTGTCCCAAGACATGACGAGGTCACGCCAATCAGACAAGTGTCAGAAATCACTCCAGTAGCTCGCCCACCCAGTCCCAATGTTGAGCCACAGTAAGTCAACAAAACAGTCTACTAACCCGAAACATTGATCATCCCTATTCTTTGTGTGAATTTCTCTGTGTACCCACAGCATTCATCACTCCATTGTTACAGTCATTGTTTCTACTGTTAATGAATAATGCTTTTATCATTATTATACTGATCTGAAGAACGAAACATCAGATCTAAATGAATACACAAGATGAATAAACAGTTTTACTCTCTGTTCATTGGCTTGTGGTCGCTTTTTAAAGGTGAATGTCACATGACACATTTCAACATTTGATGAATGGTACTTGGGCATTTTTGTTTTGCTGATTCTTGCATCTTCTCACATTTATTTGTCTCTCCTGCAGGTCCACAAGCTTTGATGACAGCATTTTTGCATTGAATCAGAAGAACTCTGCTTGTACCAACAATCAATTGGGCTCAAGAAATCGCCTCACAGCAGCGGACACCACATCCTTTTTGGACTCCTCAGATTTGGACAGCAGTTGTCTGGTATGGAAGATTGCCTATTTCTTAAAACCACTTAGGTTTCTTCATTATTTCATGCATAAGTAAAGCATGTATGAGACAAAGTTTTTTTGTGTGTTGCAGACTATGATCTAGCCACTTTGGAAGCAGAATCTTATGATACCTGAATTCATTTGATTTTCTGATACACTCTATAGTCTTTCAAAAGCCAGCAGGTCTTTATTGTTTCAGTATTGTTGTATGCATTATAAACATGTCATTCTTTGGTTCAGTGTACTTTGGCTAAATATCTTCTGCCTTTTGTTATGTAGATGTTTTGACTGTTTGTGATGGTGAATGAGAGACGATTGTGTGTGACTGAGGCGTGCAAGTTCTTAAAATACAATGTAAAGCGCTTTGGGCCCACTCTGTGGGGATAAAGCGCTTTATAAATGATATTATTATTATTATAGTGTACATCATGATTGCTTTCAGACTAAAGTATGTTCATGTTTAAGTGCATCACCTTAGCTCAGAGAAGCCAGTTGTATGATGTAATAATTTATCACCATGGTTCCTTACTTGTCTCCCCCCCTGGCCTCAAAGGCCTTGGACACCAGCCGCCCCCACCCCACAGGCGTCATGCTGAACCGTCCAGGCTACTACACCATCCCCAGTCTGGATGAGATGATTCCTCTCATGGACGAGAATGGCAACGTCTTTGTGGAGAACTTCACAGTTGGCCGGGTGGGGTACGGCAATGTCTACTTCCCTGGCTTCACCAATGTGGCGGGAATGAACTTGGATGATATTGGTAGGTAGTTCTCAATTCTATTATTAGATTGTAATAATAGATAGCGTTTATATCTACCGCTTTTCCTCACTCCTCGGCAAGCTCAAATCGCTTTACAGCCACTATTACCCCAGCAAACCTGATTTATTCCAGAGCCTTCTCAACCTACTGTTCAATCTGAACTTGTACTGTCTTTTTCAAGAAGAGGAATCATTTTTTTTAACTCATAAAGGGAACTTAATTCTTACAGTTTTAGTGTTATGATGTAGCTCTTTTACACATAGAACCTACTTCAGATAAGTTTTGGAAAACATGAATGAACTTTGTGAGTCTGTCAGTCTAGCAGTCCCTTTTGAAGCCCTTATTACTGAGAATGAAGTGCAATTTTTATTTAAAATCTAGAATCTTTTTCTGTGTAAAAGTAAAAGCAGAATGGAGCTTTAGTACAGATTCCATTTGTCCAGTATCAAGAGTTCTGGTGTTTCCTTAATAAGATTGTTTCCCTTCTCATTTCAGTACATTTCCGTCGCAAGGAAATTGTAGTGTACCCAGATGATGACAAGAAGCCCCCACTAGGGGATGGGCTGAACAAGAGGGCCGAGGTTACTCTGGATTGTGTCTGGCCCTCGGACAAATCTACCAGGACCCCAATCAAGGTAAGACAACGCTTTATCGACACAACCCACAGGGTCCCCACCATGTTGGGAAAACAGGAAAAATGGGTCCTTTTTCAATTTTCTTTGGATAGGCACTGATAGTGAAGGAACAAACTTTGTTTCATTTTTTTTAGCCATTGCATTTTATTTTTGTTACTTCAAAAAGACTTCATGGCTCAATTCTTTGTTTATTCCAGAGTCCGGACAGGCTGAAACTGATGAGTTATGCCCAAAAAATAGAGGATACTACATCAAAGATTGGAGCAAAGTTCATAGATTACAGGCCAGAGACTGGATCATGGGTATTCCAGGTAAGCAGGTCTTCTAGTGCTTGTTTAATTGATGGATAACAGTCAATTTGAATAGAAGCAGAGAATTTTACTATGTATCATTGGTGAGACTATTCTATACTGCTCTGTGTCTTTGCACAGGCCTTTAACAAAAATTAAAACCAAAAAATTATCATTACTTTTCAATCGATTATTTGACCATCAGATCAAAGTTGCGTTGCTTATAAGTAATATAAGTTACATCCTCTTTGGACCCCCCAACCAGCTCAGACAGTTATAGTTATACAAGCTCATAAGACTTGCATTAGACTACAAAAGTGAATAATTCTACGGCAGGGAACAACAACACCAACAACATTGCTACCAAATTAATCAGTTGACATTGCTTGCCACAGGTGCAACACTTCTCCAAGTATGGCCTCCTAGATGACTCAGATGAGGATGATGCAGCTGACCCTAAAGCCTTGGCACAGAAAAAAGAAATACAACTGGTACAGGTTGGTTACATTGCATGCTGCTTGTACTCACTAATGTACTCACATAGTATACAGTGAAATAAATATCAATTTTCATTTAATTTAAAAGAGAAGAACGTTTTTTTACAATGAGAATTATTTGTTTCAGTTGTTCTAATCAGTTTCAAAATTGTTTTTTTTATTACTAACCAATAACTAAGTTTGTAAAAACCATGAACATTTTTATAATTTGTTGATGCATCAAAGTTGTACAATTCAGTTTCAAAATGGTATATGGTACTAACATAACCCTTCATTACTAAAACTGTTCTTCATATGTATATCAATGTAAAGAAAGTGTTGAAAGTGCTAAAACATTTCTTGCATGCAAGGTAACATTTTACCTCAATTCGAAACCTAACAAATCTGTTCAGCATACCTGTATAAAGTTGAACTCCACACATCACACCATTTTCTCCTCAGCATGATAACATGAATGCACATCTGGTGCAAAAAATGGATCCAAAATTTGCATCAAATTGTTTTATCTCTAAGAAACATTTCGCCTTAAAAAAAAGATGATTACTTAATAAAACCTTTTTGCTTTGTTTTCCAGAAATTGAAAATCCAGCAACAACTGAAGGAGAATGCAAAAAAGAACAAAGCTGCTCAGGATGGAACTGCACAGCTGGGCTTGCCTGCTCAGGTAAGAAATAAGTGGCTGTGTATTGGTCTCCCTCTAGTGACGCCAGCTCTTCTGCCATCAACACACATGCATGATTCACCCCTACAGCCCTTGCTTCTCTTCCATGATTATTACATGGTCAATGAAAGGACTGATGATAACTGCTTAAAATATTTTAGGAAGCTGGCATGCCATTTTACCACAATGTAGACTCAGTGTGCTGCTGTTACAAAATATAAGTTTTTTTCCATACAATATGTTAAATCACCTCATCTGTCCCCTGTCAGCATCTTCGTTTTCAAAGTTAGCCCTCGCCAGACGAAGGTGTTCCAGCAGTTTTGGTTTTCACTTCGGTGACTTATATCTTGCAAGCTCAGGCCTGTTATGCTCTTGATGTTTCCTGTAACTGAAGTTGGCTGTGATTTTTCCTTGTAGCATTGTTTTCTCCAGGTCGTTTTTCTTGTTTCTCAGTGCGTGACCTACATATTTTAGTCTTCTCTTATTGATGAAATTTAGCAGCTGCTGCTTGATGGATAGTATAAGTCTTTGAGGATGTTAAAATGAGTTGGAAAAATATGGTACGGTTGCACCCAACCACTGACAACCTTATGTTCTAGCAAAAGGAACTCCTTATATGGGTAGTATATCCCCCACATTCTGTGATTTGCTGTGATTTTTTTTTAGGACTGGGTTTCATGATCTTATTGAATTGTTGTCTCTTTCACTCTCAGGTCCCAGAAAAAGAGGGCAAATCTTTGGATGACAGCCCGTCTGGTGATGCAGAAGATGAACTTGAAGATGATAGCTATGAGATGGAGGAAATCGAAGAAGGGTCTTACAAACTGAGAAACAAGCTTTTCCCCCAAGATGATGGTTAGTGGAGACAAGATAAAGTATATATTAATATTATGAGTTGCATGTCTTTATTTTTTTTCTGTTCTCCATATTTATGCTAATGCTTCCAATTATTGATCAAAAGAATGTGCTTGTGTGCTACTGCTTGGGCGTAAACTGGGATTTCTATAGTTTTATTCTTATCCCTGTTTTTTTAGGTTGCTCTTGGGTAGTCCTTACTAATACAGAAGATTCCACATAAGATAAATTGTATTGTATTGCATTGTATACACTTTCTTCATCCCTTCTTAGGGAAATTTGCCCTAGTGTTATGAGCTCTGATCTGCTTTTCCAAATCTTGCAAGGATTTGTTTGTATTTAGCGTCCTCCACTGTAGTTTACTTCTTGTTTCTCATTATACTGCTATTGCGTCCCCAGAGATGGACACCAGCCTGGACTCAAAGTACCTGGCCTCTTCCCTTGGAGTCAGTGCTCGACACATCCAGGGCATGAAGGCATCCTTCTTTGGGGACGACGACACTGATCAGGTCAAAGGTATGCCCTGACACTGATAGAAAGAACAACATCTGAGGGCACAGCTACTAGATATTTACCCCCCAAAAAAAACATAACAATGAACAGTAAAAGAAAAAGAAAGAAAAAAAGAAGGAAGAAATGACTGCTAGAACAACGTCTGAGGACACAGCTTCTAGAACTTTAAACCCCCTCCCCCCAAAAAAAACAAACAACCAAACCATGAACAGTAAAAGAAAAAGAGAAAAAAAGAAGAAATAAATAACTGCTAGAACAACATCTGAGGGCACAACAACAACAACAACAAAAAACAAACATCGAACAGTAAAAGAAAAAGAAGAAACAAACAAGAAACATAGAGCTAGCTATGTGAATATTTGTAGTTTACATCTTCTCTCATTCTGCTCAATTAAGCCTGAAAAGATTTGAGAATGTATCAAGGACAGATTAAAAAATGGCATGTCCATGGTTAGAAATGTATGGAATGGGAACATAATTTTACTCTTGTTCATTTTTTGTTACATTATTTTACATCTTATAAACTATTTTTCTCATTTATTTCACTTTTGTCCAATAGAAAAGAAGTTGAATTGCAATAGGTGTGGATTAGGCATAAAGCACATCATGTGAACATTCCCACTTATTCTCACATATATGTTCCAAATTCTATGTTCTTATCTTGTCACAATGTATTGGAATTAGGATTTTGTATGTTTTTTAGTCATATAATGGGATTGAAGATGACACATTGTAAATAAAACCTAATGGAGAATACATGAAAGAGATTATGTGTGTGTGTGTATTGAATATTTTGTTTGACAATTGGAATTTATGTTCAGTTTTCCCATAGAACTATGACAAATTTAACATGTTTTTCTTGTCTTTGTTCATAGTCCACTGTGTTTAATTTTTTGTCAGTGATCTTTTGTGTCATTGGCCTTTTCCCTATTATTTCTTTTCCTTTGACTGTTTTTGGGCGTTATTACTCTGAGAGAAGAATGAACATTTGAAAAATATTAAGATTTGTGCACTGTATTTTTTTGATTTTGTCGTTTTATTCTTTATCCAAACAAGGCAAGTTAATAGAATACTGGATTACACTGAAATCTGACTTACCTATTCACCCTATATTGATAATATGATATGATTGGCATGTAACGATGCGAATAGAAATTTGCTCACATCATATTTCATCCTGTGAAAAGCAGTTTTCTAGCCAATAATAAAGAATGAAACAGTTCATGCGTTCATGTCATTTTTTTTGCTGTGTGTTTGAGCAGTGAAGTCCTTCAAGGATGAGAAGATTGGAAGAGATGGCTATATGGATGAGGACATTCACTCTTCCTGGAAGACGTCTGAGGCAAAGACCAGCCTGTTTGGGGCCTTCAAGCACCCAGCCAGCCTGTCCCTGCCACAGTCCCCTGCCTTCTCAGACAAAGACGGCACTGGCTGGAAGGAAGGCTATGAGCCCGTCGCCTTTGTAAAGACAGGTAGCTAAATGGCTGTTGGATGGTTTTGCATTTGAAAATACACCAAAGAAGGCATATGAGGAAAAAAAATCAAGAAACGTCATACAGAATTAATGATTGTAGATTAATGATTAATTAGTTAAGAAATATTGTTTTGTTTTCTTCTAAAATGTTCAAGTAATTTTTCTCCTCGACTTTCTATGTATTGATATGCACATTTTGTAAGTTGTGCTGTAAACTGTAATTTATTCTGAAGTGCAGTTATTGGCCTGTAGAAACCAAAAGAAAAAGACCAGTATCCAGTCTCATTGTCTCTGGTATTAGCACTGATCCATGATGGCTTTGCTTTAGTGGTCTCTATGAGCAATGACAACATATTTCTTTTGCATTTCGCCTTTTCTAATTAAGCTCATGGCGTTACAATCACAATACATGTACATGATACAATGGTGTTTAAAAAATTCTTCAGCTAAATATCATGAATCACAAATAAATAAAGGAATCTTATAAAATGTAGAGAATAGTATATGACACAGTGTATATACATAGCACACAGTACACACTTTGAATATTGTCACTAAAAAGGAATTAAACCAGATCATTTAACAATGTCTAGGCTGAAATACATAATAACATTGAACATCAATAATACTATAAAATGATGGTCACAGAATACAAATACTATTAGAAGTACATGTAGAGTATAAGAATATACGAATCAAATACAAATAAAGCAATCTTATGAAATTTAAAGAAAATGCTATAGTCCACTGTATATGTGATGTGTGTTGTCCAGGCATCCTGGAAGGCAAGAGCATCTCGCGACCCACCCCACAGACGTTCCAACAGCCCCCTGTGATGGAGCACCCCTTGCTACCCAGCGGGCTCACCCCTAGAGATCAGGCACAACCCTTGGTGGGTGCTCGGGTGCAGCACCGTCCCATCCACCCCAAGGATTCCCTGTTGTACCGGAACCAGGAGCCTATGGTGGATGCGGCCTCCTTCAGGGGCAGATCTTTCCGTGTAGGCTGGGGGCCTAACATGACCTTGGTGCACGCTGGCTACCCCATTGGACTCACAGGTCAGTGCGGACGAGGATTATTTTAGTGAAGGACTCAGCTGTTCGCATTTAAGACTCGGGAACAAAGAGTCTTTAAAATGATACAGAGTGCCCTTAACAGCTTCACAATAGCATTTTTTAAAAAGAAAAAGAAGCATCTCTAGCATACAATGTACATGTGTATTTAAGTATTATTAGTAAATAGGTTGTACCCTCAACATTTGAGAACTTTCAGAGACTCAATCACTGAGAATCTAATTAATTGGGATGTCAGTAGATGTAAACTAGAAACCAGAAAAGACATCATATTTTCTTGTGCTGCAGAAGAGGACCCAATTGAAGCTTCACTGCTGCCCTCCCGTTTTGGCCGTGGTCTGAGCAAGCCTACATCCCATAAAATGAAAACAGTCAACATAGAGCAAGTGCAGCTGGAGGAGTGTAAGCTCACTGCCCTGGAACAGGTACGGTGGACTTGAAAACCCCCTTACTAATGATTTAACAGAAACCTGCCTAATCTGCAGGATGTTTCCTTTTACACCATAGGTTAAGAGAGCCCTCTTTTTAAGCACTTAGTATCTTGATCAACTTTTCAAGCTTAAATTTAGTGATGGTGCTGTTGTATTTAGTAATATTACTTCATTCAGAGGCATCATTGTTTAGCCAGTGCCACTAACTAAACATCATTGTCAAGAGTGAGAGAAAACTTCAATGAATCAAGCTATTCCTCTCTGTTTTTGTCTCTTACACTTGAACTTGAAGCTTAACCACACAGGCTACCTTTACAGAACTTTATCATGAGTTGATGCGGCTTGTATGGAACAATCTCCCAAACATAATAATACTGTGTTTCTCCCGTAGTTGCTGGAAGTGCAGCTGGAGCACTCCAAGCTGAGCATGGAGGATGGCTGTCCCCTCATTGTGCCCAGGCCAGGCACGGACGCCCTGGTGGAGATGGCCAACAAAGTCAAGGACTGTGCACAGGATGCAGGTATACATACACGGCATAGTCCATTTGTTACAACACTTCTTCTTCAGTGATCCAACGACATATGGGCCTTCGCCCTTCTGTCCAATGCCATGTAGTGGAAACTGCAAGTTTTCTTCAGTGTTAGAACACAAAACGATGATGAATAGCATTAGCATTTATGTGTGTGACTTCCTGGAAGAAGTGCGCAATTGACACACTTTACGATTCCACAGCCTTCCAGGTTAACACATTCAGAAATTTCATAAAAATATAACCAATAGAGATTATAATTGAAATCTGTAAAAGGTGGCTTAAAGAGCAGATCTTGTGGTTTCAGAAACAAGTAAAACCTTGCATAGTCAATTTTCCTTCTTTTCCGTCCTATTCTTAGGCAGGTACTCATAAATAAAGCACTTTTCCCCACTCTACAGTAGGTTCAAAGCACTTTCCCCCATTCTACAGTAGGTTCAAAGCACTTTACAGCCATTATTACAGACTGGATTCATTCCATAGCCCTCTCAACCTCCTGGGAAGTAAACTGGTTGGTCTGCCTGGTCAGTGACCACACCAACATACTGACAAAATCTTTCACTGTATTGTCATCTTGTCATAGAGGAATATCACTGCACTCCCGGCATTCCCATAGGTGCTTCGTTCCTCCGTTTTTTTCACTGAGGTATGAGGTGACCATTGTATGACAATGTATGTTACAAACATGTTATATGAGTTTCTGAAATGCACCAACTAAATCATGTGTTTTATTGAATGTGTCCTTTTATGTTTAGTGTCATCTTCTGATGCCGAGGTGCTTGAGCAGATGAAAGTTACCCTTGGCTTGTGTGTGGCACTCTGGGGTGACCAGGACGCAGGTAATGGGACATGCACGACTTTCTTCATACTGTCATACGTATCATATTGTCAGCTGTACTGACTCTGGACTTATTATACATGTTGTTTATAGAGCAGAAAAGAGCAGTAACACTACTTCGATTCTTTTCAATGGTAGTTGAATGATTACCACTGTTGTCAAACAGTTGTACATGTTGTACAGCTGTTGCACGCTGTCAAAACAGTAGCTTTAAAATGTGTCTTTTTACTGCCAAAGTGGAGTAAAATCATTTCATTTTTAAAGTTGACATTGTTAGTATGCTTATTTATGTGTCAATATTTTTGTTGCTGCACACTTTTTTAAAGTAGTTGAGTGGGGTCTATGTTTTCCACTAGTGTTGTCAGTTGTAAGTCTTATTAACTTTTACACTTTCATTTTGCTTTCATTTTCGCCTTTAATATTGTAATGTTCTGTTTGACACCCAGACAAAGATGAAGTGTACAATAGCAGTCAGTTGCGAAGGGAAGCCGTGTCCAAGTGGCTGTCAGAGACCAGCTCTACACGAGTGGCCTCTGAGATTGAAGGCATCTCCACACTGGTCAGTGCACTGGCAAAGCTACATGATGATGTCTTGTGATGCTTTGAGCTCATTGAGAAATGTTGAGATTATGCAAAAGAAAGATTATATTGGGAAAGCATTTTTCATCATGATGTCAAATCTAATGCCAATTGTGTTTTTTTGAACATTGACCCTGGTTATTGTTTAAGAGATTCTTTCTTCCCTTGTACAGGAGTTCAGTGATTACTGCCTTAGATACTGCCTTCGAAGATCAGGAAAATACATTTCTTATGCAAACACACAGTGAAAAGTTTTGGCTATAGGAAAATTCTTCTTTGATATTTTCATTTTTTGCCTGAATGATTGGATCTTGCTCCAAAATCACTAATCTTCCTGCTGTTTTCATGTAAACACCTCTTTTTATTAATGATTTCGTGATTATTTGTAAATGAATGTGTATATGTTTGTTACTGAAGTAAACATACAAAAATCTATTTGACCAGAGCCCTGAAGGTTGCCTCAACGCAGTGTTCTCCAAGCTGACAGTACGTGAGATATCTCGGGCCTGTCTACTGGCCCAGACTGGTGGTGACCACCGCATGGCTCTGCTCATGGCTCAGGCAGCCGCTGGGATACCTGCCAGGAACCTGCTGGTTGCACAACTCGACAAGTGGGCCGAGCTGGAGGTGAGTTTGCCTGTCTCTTTAGTTTTGTTTGAGTGAGCTGTGCCCTTCACTAAAGGATCTCAGAAACCAACTCTTACCCCCATACCCGGATATAGACAATACCCTCTACAGTACCTTGGAACAACTCTGAAAGACGTCTACATGGCATAGGCATAGGGCCGAAGGGCTAAAGCTCAAATCAAAGACTGCTGGTCTAGAAGAAAAAGAAGAAGTTTGAGCGAGCCCCTGACATTGCGGAGCAATCAACTGAACAGTGGGAGTTGAAGATGAGCTTTTAATACTGCTGTCATCCACTCATTTGAGGGCCTGTCTGACTGACTGATTTGGGAAGAAGTTGTTTGTGGAAAATGATTGAAAAGTAGGATTTTCTCACCATAGACTATTTTAAATGGGTACCCTGTAGCATGCTATGAAAGATCCCCCTTGTGTGAGTAAGAATTCCAGATTATGGTGGGCCTCGTAAGATCTTCTCAGTATGTTTTCAAGTTACTGATTGTTGTATGGTTTCTTAAGATAAGATGAGATAAGATCAAACTTTATTGTCCATAAAAATGTCACATTGCTTTGGTGTTGTACATAAAAACACATTAAATTGACAAACCAAACGTCGTTAAAACTTCATATAAAATACAGGCACATTGCATATCACAGTTTGACCGTGTGAATGTTTTGTTGTACAGATGTATCAGTTCATCACCGAGGCCAGACAGAAGATCTACTGCTTGCTGGCTGGTCAGCTCCTTTGGTGTTCTCGGGACAGGGAGGTCAACACATGTCAGGGCTTGGACTGGAAGAGGGCGCTTGCTCTACACTTATGGTGAGTAGAATTTACTGTATTATCCTAGTAAACAATGCCCATGGCGAGATGAATTTACTGATTTCACAAAATTAATAGGTGCTCTAAGAGAGTACCCATCAATATCATACCAACACATAAACTGCAAGAATGGTTCAACTTTCTGTTTTCATTCCATAGCTGCTTACAAGATCCATTTCACATCAGTACATATCATGTTTTTTTTTGGCCTATGGTACTTTGTACTATTACAGCTCTTTGTTCCACAAGGAATCAAGAAGGATAAGTGAAGTAAGACGTTATGTCTTTCCCTGCTTAGATTGTATGTGGAAATAGTTTTAAACCTTAACCTTGAATTCTGTCCCTTACCTAATGTAAGGAGAGGCAAGTACTGACATGACCATTCAACTCTGCAGGTATGGCTGTCCTCCCAACGCATCGATCCAGCAGTCCCTGAAGAACTACCAGAAGGGCTTCCAGGGCAGTAAGCAGAGCCAGGCGTACTGCACGTGCCCACTGCCCCCTTACCTAGAGGGTGTGGAGGACGTGGGCCAGGAGGCCATACAGGACACCTGCTACCACCTGCTCTGTCTGTTTGCAGACAGCAGGTACCCCCTCGAGGCTCTCCTCTCACCCACATCCTCAGTGCCATCTCACCTGGAGTTCAGACTCACCTGGCACCTACTACAGGTCAGTAGTTTTTGCCTTTGTACATCTTGTGATTGTCTGCTTTTTTTTCACGTATTCATTAGTGGTACATTACAATGCCTTTGTGCAAAACTACGGACGGAGGGGCCTACTTCATTTCAGTTTTGGGTGTATGACATCACATTGAATTTTTCAATTATTATGTTGAATTCAAAAATATTCAGGTATATATTTCTTTTATGATGTATTTTCTTTTGTCAATATGTGGATTTATTTCCGTTTTACTGCTTTTTGTTTACTAGATATAGTAAAGCAAGAAAATACAACACTGAAAATGCCTTTGGTCTTTATAACAGTGAACAAGAACATTTCTTGCTTTGTTTTTACGCAAGTCCATTTGAAATGTGAAGCTAAAGCAGAAGTTTGTCTCCCTATGCAGGTGCTGGAGTCTCTGGGCCACGCAGGCCACCTGTCTGAGTGGGGTCGCTACAGCAGCCACGTGAGCTATGCCAGCCAGCTGGAAGCCCTAGGTCTGTGGCACTGGGCCGCCTTTGTCTTGCTGCACCTCCCACACCCCACACACAGACGGGAGGCGGTGCAGCAGTTGTTGCACAGGCACCTGGTGGCCACAGAGGCCACCACTGGGGGAGGGGGTGGTGACGGGAGAGAAGCTGACCTGGAGGCCTTCCTGGTGGACCGTCTGGGTGTACCGGAGGACTGGCTGCATGTTGCAAAGGTATTGTTGTTATTGTTGTTGTTGCTATTCCCTGCCGTGGAGTTATTCACTCTTATCGGCCAATGCCAGTCTTATGTATTTGTATGT
>JAUELK010228416.1:0-29286 GCA_031471215.1 Gastropteron pacificum | reverse complement strand
AGAAATAATACACACACAACTACAGTACTGTTCCTCTCAAACTGGGCCTGGGCTATACACATTATAACACATGTCCTAAATAGCAACAAGTTTAGCACTCGAATGCTCTTTTGAAAAGATGGAACCCATTGTCAGAGTAATTGTGTTTTCTTTGTCCTCATCTAGATTACTCATTACTGCGGTGTGCATTAATTGTTCTTTCACTGGGGAGAAACTCTCTAATGTAATTATTGTAAGAAAAGCAGTGTAAACTCTCACCAGAATCTGGTGGCTTGTTGATGAGCATGGTATGCATGGCCACCACATTGGGTCCTGTGAAGCTCTCCACATACTTCACTACCTGTTGGAACGTACGAGGCAAGGTTATGTTGCTGTTGTTTGGTTTGACATCTGTGATTTTTCAGTTTGAAGTTAGACATCTTCTTATGACAGCTCGCCACTGCTTACAGTCTGCCATAGCGTCTGGTGTTGTGCCGCAGTGTCTGGTGTTGTACTGCACATATGAATGTCTTCATAGATGGACTGAAGCCACGTTTTCTATACAACATGTTCTACATCTAAACTGTTAATACTTTTACTAACACAGATCCTTAGAGTGCTTCACGGCTATATGGCTGTAGATTGGCTTTGTTTCTTCAGTTTGAAATTGACCTTAACATAATAAGCTACGTTAAAACTGTCAAAATTCTACTTGGTCTTGTATTGATGTATACTTGAACATTGTAATTAATTTTGCTTGCAATTGTTTAGGCCTAAAGTGTAGAAATACACAGTCAGGTGTAAAGCAGTCACTAACACAAGGTCACTCTTAGCAGTCTGCTCTTGACCAAGTTGTCTTCCTCCGGGTTGATAGCGGACGTACGAAACAAAGGAACAAATTATTTCAAATGATGACTTCTTATTCCATAACTTATATATGAATGAAAAAAAGAAAGACCAAAGAAGACAATATCAACAGATAAGAGACAAGGATAGCACCACTACTGAATACAGGATGTACTTCTACTGTCCTTTCATACACTTTACTGTGTTAACTTGGTCGAATTATAATTTATTCTGTACCATGACGTATATGTAAAATTATCAATTTCACTTAATCAAGAATTATGCATTAACAGTGAAACATAAATCATAATGCAACACAGCTGCTAACAAAATGTGGAGAGTTCTGGAAACATACACATTTTAGAGTGGGTGCTGACCTACAACACACACTAACTAATTCCTGTGAAGAGCACATAGCTTACTGACCTCTGGTAGAGCACAGTACTCAAACATGACATCATCAGCCTGGAAGGCCTGAATCTTGGACACAGCTACCTCGCCTGGCACAAACTCTGAGTTTTTGATGGACACATCTCGCATGATGGTCAAGCCAGGGATGCTCACTTCACGTTTGCAGATCTCTACAAATCTTTGTCTGGGTACAAATAGACACAATGTACATCTAAAATAGTAAAGCGCATTGAGCTTGATGTAAAGCGAAGAAATTTGTTATTTCTATTAAAATGTCATCCATCACTTTCATTTGTAGTAGTAAGTACAACACCAATAGTTACTAAAGTACATTTTGTAATAATCTTACTCATACAGTAAAGATCATGAGTAACAACATTCCTCTCCTTAAAAAAACATAAGGATTGAGGCACACATTGTTGACTCCAAAAGCAACATTTTTAAAACAAAGATTCAGACTTCCATAGCCACTAACAATTTGGACCATTCTTTTTGCAGCAAGCCTGATATGGCTTTGGAATGATACAGGTCTGTTAGAGTAATAATATGCTGTAAGGTGCATTGAGCTCGAGCGAGAAAAAGCGTTTATATAAATCGACTATTTAATTATTAATACGTTCTTCCCAATTCTTACAGTTACACTTACCTGTACTTGTCCAGTTTCTTAGGTGAGACTAGCTTTCTGATCACCAGGAATCCTTTCTCCTCAAAAGACTGTCTCTGCTCAAGGGTCAATAGTGGGGCATCCACTGTGTATCTGAAAGGGCCACTGCTGGCAACACTCACTTGAGCCGCTGACGTTTCCTGAGGGGTCTAGTTCATAGTTAAGGCATGCTAGAATACATTTCAATGTATTTCAAAGATCTATTTCTTTTTTTTTTAGGGGGGGGGGGGGGTGGGTGGATCTCAAGGTATTTCAAAGAATATATTTCTTTTTTTATTGGGTATTTCAATGTATATCAAAGAATCTATTTCTGTTTTTTATGTCTGCCTCATGGCCCAGCAGTCAAGTGGTTGCATGAAGGATCTACCACAAGCCATTGTTTCTCCTCACGCTTCTTTTAGCCTGGCTCAATAACAAAGACAGTTGGTAGTTTTGGAAGTTTTGGTGGACAACATGAGCCATGAATAATCAATCAGCTAAGGAATGGGCGGAGCCAAGAGTTGAGCAGCCAACCGTAGCAAGTGTCCGATTCGCCTAAACGGACATTCATTTTGTCACCCGAGGGCCGGCCATTTAGGCGGTGACCACTGTACTTTTTTTTTTAGACAACATACACTTGATTTTGAAAAAAACAACAACACCAAACAGTTGGAAGATCAACGAATAGTGCAATACAAAAACGCACAATGTGTAAGTGTAATCTATCTGACTACTGTGAAACAGCAATAGAATACAACATGTATAAGAAACTGAAACTCAAAAAGGATACAACAAGACCATTAGGTCGAACATGTTGGAAAATTGTCTTAAGTCTCTCTGCCATGTTTGATGCCTCCCGCGGGACAACCAACTGAAACATAACAAAATTGCCTACATTACAGACAAGACAATCCGGTTTAACACGTCCTGCTTAATAACTAAGCAAGCAACGTCATTTCTATTTTTATGCACTTGTATCCCAGATTTTGTTTTCTACTTATAAAAGAAGCCAAAATACTTCTATTTTATTGTTATGTTTGGTTAGGGCACGGGAATTGGTGCACGACCTCAGAATAGGTAATTTTTCTTTCAATCAACATCCGCTTCATGCAATTTGGTAGACTACTTAGTGAGGAATTTGCGATAATGCTTAGCTTGCCCGGGGGGTCCCGACCCCACTCTAGTAAACAATAGTAGACGATGCCCATCCGCGAGGCTATACTGTACTTTTACCAAATAATCATATAGGAAGCCTTGGATGAGTGTAGAAATACGATCAAATCAAGGGCGATTTTCAGCGTATTTTGTACAAAATAATTATAGCGGAACCACCCAAGGGTGTACAATTCTAATATTCTGTTTTTACAGTAAGCCTACATATCAACTAAGAACCTTAAAACACTGCTGACTGATCCAATGGGAAGTGAACATCCACCTGATAGGAGTTCGTCTTTAAGACTAGAATAGAGAGCTACTCTAGGCTAGATCTAGTTGTAGATCTAGAGTCTCTACTGTATTGAGCCCTGAAACTGAAACGTGATAACGTACTTATCTAGACAAGCTGCTATCGTAAACCTAAACTGGGCTAGATTATCTATGATCGGAAAAAAAAGAAAGATCAGCGTCGTGACTTTGGATAAAATTACACACAGACCTTCCCTGTTTTCACTGTTGATCTGTTGTGGATTTGATTGTGTGCCAAGTGCTAGCCAACATAGGCCTACAACCAAACCAGTCTCTCTCTGCTACTGTGCTACTGCTAAGTTCACGGTTCAAAGGTCGAGTTTATAAGGCCGACGCCCACAAAGCTGCGTTCGTTCACACAGTCGTGTCGGTCGATAAGTCTACGAAATCTTTATTAGCCTATGCCACATCACCATAAACACTTCATCGTCTTATAGAGGTTCCAATCTGAAGTCGTCATAAACATACAGGCAAAGGTTTGCAGATATCTTTGTTGCTAGATGCCACAAGATGGATACTTTCGCAAGATGTCTAGGCCTAGGCCTACGAACACAGACAGACACGCGCACTTAGGCCTACTTAACTACTTACTGACTGACTTACGCACATTCACTCACTCACGCACTCACAAACTCACATTGCCACATAAAAAAGGTAGGCCTGTACACGAAAAGAAAAAGTTTGAAATTGAAAGCAAAGAAAAGAAGGAAACTGAAACTTGTGAGACATGTAAAATAAAAATGAAAGCATTTACATACCGTTTCAAATGATAATAAAATTGTCCTATTTGGACAAAAAGGCGAATGTCAAATGGACTTCGATTGCAAAGATTGCAACGTCAACTCTTTAACATGGTACGGATTTTAGTTTTATGATAGACAAGAGCGTAATTTGTTAAATCGTTTGTGATTGATCCATAATTACTACGTATAACCAATGAAAATCAAGTTAACGGAGATACCGTGGGAATACTTAGTAAACACAAAGGGGCCGTATGCTTATCAACTTTGCATTGCTAACTTCACATTTTGATTAGCTTCAATATTTGAATGTTCAGAAATATGTGATATGGAGTCTAGCCTTTAAGGCAAGACGAAGAAGTGCATCATCTGAGCTTAGACTCAAGATTGGCATCTCTGCTCGGCTTTGCAAAGTGTAAGTGCAATATTTGGCTTGATATTGTTTTCAGTTCAGCCTAGTTCAGCAGTCTTGCCGCTAGCAGTAGCTTGAGTTTAGATTTGAGATAGAATCTATGGATTTTGTGCTAGGTACCAGGCTAGAGACTAGAGCCACTTACTAGAGCTAGGCTAGGGGGTCGTTCACACCAAAAGCTATGCGGTAGCTATCTTGTAGTGGTGCCAGCACCATTATTGCTTGCTTAACTTGCAAGTGTTATTGATGTTGTTGATTGAAAATAATGTCTGTGGTTTCTCAGTTTGAGGTTGGACATCTCATGACTCTGACACTGCTTACAGTTTGCCATGATGTTGTACCGCACATAAGAATGTCTTCAATTTGTGTGCACACAAGAGCTACCATGACCACAGATATAAAAAAGAAGAGCTAGATAGCCGCTCTTCTTGTGACGCTAGCCCTTTGGCCTTGGTTGTTTGGTCAATGATGCTCAGCTGCAGCCTGCATGATGTTCACATCAAAAGCTATCAATGTAGCGGTGCCGCTTGAGTGGCTGACTAGAAATGGTCAAGCTGTAGTAATGTATCTCTGTGTGTTATAAATATTGTCACTGTTATTATGATTATTATATAGATAGACAATGGAATCTTAAATCTAACACTAACAGTGTTGGAGGGGCGTAACACGGTTTTGATAGTGGAGTCCTGGCATAATAATAGTAATTCGGCTATAACGGCAAAGAAAGAAATCCCTGTTTTTTCCCCTTCTTTATTTATACAATTCTGCCATAGTGCAAACAGTAAACATGAGATTCGGCTGAAATGAAATAGTGATGCTACTCATCACACCTGTTTACTGTAACCATGATAGTATTATTGTATAAAAAGAGACGAAGTCTAAATAGAAGTAGTATCTAACTGTCAAAGCACTGAAGTGAATTGTGTGGTCAAGTGGAATTAAAGAAATTATAAAACACAACATTTTTTGTCTCAATAGATTCGTGACCTGTCACAATGACTGAAGTGAAACAGGAACCAGTGTTGCACGACTTTGATGGATACTTTCATGCCATGCAAGGAAATACAGGGACACCAAAGTGAGTCTTCTTTTCAATTTGAATCAATACGATCTCAAATTAGTTTGTGTACAGTTGCCTTGTTTTTTGTCACTACAATACACTTGTTCATAGATTTTCATTATGTTGAATTTGACATTTGGTGAAAAGAAAATTGTGCATGAATAAAGCAGTCTTGAAATCACTGTTGTTCTTCTTCTTTCTTGTTAGTAACCACAATCATCAAGCTGATTATTCTGTCACTATGGGGTGGGGGTGTCTGTAGGAGTGATAGGGTTTAATTGTGCCTGGACAGCGACCATGCCTGGCCTACTATTGTTGATGTTAATTGGACAATTGCTACATTTGATAATAATAATAAAGTAGTAAAATACAAAAGGGTTAGCAAACTGGTCATAAATGTGTACTGTCTGTTACACGACATTTTATATATATATATTAATTGAATATCCCTTTTATTTTAGTTTTGTCCCTGAAGCAGCACCAGCAGCGCCACCAGTGCAGGTCAAGATGGAAGTTGAAGATGACGAAGCTTCTCAGTCATCTAATGGTTTGTCTGCCGTGCCTGCTACACCTAAAGAGCCCAAAAAGAGGGGTCGGCCTAAGAAAGTCAAGGATGATGTGTGAGTTGCAATGTTGTTAGTTGACATTATACCTGTGCTTATTGTCGTGGAATGATTATTGAATGATACGATTGCGATCAGACAAACAGAATGCTGAATTAATTCATGAGGTTTGGTATTAATCAACTCATAACAGGAGCATGATCTGTGGAATATAAAAAAACATGTTAGATACAACACTGATGCATCAATAATTTTCAAAGTTTCCGCGATTTTGTCTATGTTTAACCTGTGATGAAAAAGTTTCTGAGCGTTCACCGACACTTATTCCCTCTTTCCTTCAGCCCTGGAGATGGGGAAAACAAGGTGGTGGAGAAGAAAATTAAGGCAGACAGCACTGCAGAGACAGCAAGTGGCAGGAAACGAAGAGACCGCTTCAACGGGATGCCAGAGGAGGAAGTGGTACTTCGGCTCTTGCCTGATCACTTGGCGCTGAATCTAGAAATCCTTATTGTGAGTCTACAACAATACTTTCTTTTTTGTTCATTGTGAGGCCATATAGGACACTTTGATTTGACTTCCTTACATCCACTATTTCATGGATAATAATGATTGTAGTTACCAATCAGGGACTGCTTTGAAACCTACATATCACTAATGTGTGTCACTGCAGCAGATATTAGTATTAGACTGGACTGGTAGCTAGTGGTCAGTGGCTTCTCGGGTCAAAGGTCTTGAATCCTGGACATGCAGACTCAATTTGGATTGAAGAGTAATTTCTAGGTGTACTCTTGGAAAGTATATTTTGTCACAACTTTCTCACACCACTCATGTGTCAAAGGGGTAGCTGACAATAGACAATGAGAGATCTTGTTGGTTGAATTTCACCAGAAGCTATTACAGTTTTACACAGTCTGTGGATAACAATGTGTGTTGTTTTTTTTCTCTTTGTGGCTAGGTTGGTATCAACCCTGGTCTGTTTGCTGCCTATGTAGGACATCATTATGCTGGGCCCGGCAACCATTTCTGTGAGTTGGATCATTATTCATTAGCCAGTTGTGCCAACTAGTACGACTGTACATGCTGTGTTTAGTAAAGAATTGTTTCTTGTTTTAATAATAAGATAGTTATCAATACTGTGGTTTAACATTCTTTACTCTCTTTTTTATTGACTTTTACTGTAAGAAATTACGTTACAGTAAAAGTACTCATTTTGGTGCATGAGAGTACACATTTTGATATTTAGAGGTTGGCACTTGTGATTAGCTCAAATTTCATCTTGTATTGTATACTGGGTTATTGGATTGAATATAATGTTGTTCATATTGTCACTGTCTCTCATAGAGGTTTTTTTCTGACGATTATAAAGCTATTCAACAGCTTATTATTATATACACTATCTGTTCAGGGTTGTAATATGAAAGACTTTTAGAAAAACACTCTATCTATAACACTTTTGACAATCCTATACAGTTTCCTGAAGGATAGTTGTTTTATTCAATTTACAAAAGAAAGAAAATGTTAAATATTTGAGAGAAAAAAAATATTTATCATTCAATATTTGCGTTGGTTTAGTATGAATCATGTTGTTTCTTTTGTACAGGGAAATGTCTCTACTTGTCTGGTCTAATCCCTGAGCCCATGAATGCTTATGATGACTTTAAACTGATCTCCTATGGCATTGGCTTCACAAACATTTGCGCTCGCACCACCAAAGGAAGCTCTGACCTCAAAAAGTAGGTTCAAATTATCCAGATTTCTACAATAACAATAATGTTAATAAAAGCTGATTTATAATATATCGTATTATCTTGCTCTACCACAAACTCAATGCGCTTTACAGCATATTAATATTTGTTACAGCATATTCTATAATTGCCTTGTAGTAGCTTGTGACTAAAAGATTCTAACCAATTGTTTTCACATCTAAAATTAAAACAATCAAAAGGATGAAATTTGGACAATGTTTGTCAAACAAACTCTGTCATGATGAACTATCAACAATAATTGTCAATGAAATGAGAGCTTTATGCAAAAATTGTGTTTTACCAGAATGATTTGATGCAAAGGCCTATACGTGATTGAGTATTTGAATGCAGTCAACCATCACCAAGTATTGGTAGCTTTGAGACACTCAGTGTGTTCTTTTATTTCACAGGGCAGAAATCAAGGAAGGAGCAGAGATACTTAGGAAGAAAATCCAGGAGTATAAGCCGAGAATAGTAGCTTTCAATGGAAAAGGTAAGTCTCACAGTTCTTTTTTTATCTTGAATACCAAGCTGACATAAGAATGTATGATTTTGTTCCCCCTACTATTCCTTACATTTGTGCCTGAACTTGTTAACATAGATTGAATTGATCCATAATTCATATGGTAATTTTTTGTTGTTGGGTACACAACACTACTAAATTGTGTCACATCACAACACTACTAAATTGTATCACATCACACCACTACTAAAATTTATCACATCACATAAATACACAAAAACAGGGAATACATGGTATCAAGCTATCATCATATGCCCATAACATCTATCAATAATGTCATCTCGTATCAGGTTGAGAGAAAAGCTATCCATCTCCATTTGTCTGAATGTTTTCCCATCAGGTATTTACGAAGTATTCAGTGGCAACAAGAATTTCCACATCGGCAAACAGCCTGAGAAAATAGACGGATCAGACACGGTGAGTCATTAAACATGCAACAAAGATTCCTTCATAGACATCTATACAGTGAGTCATTAAACATGCTACAAAGATTCCTTCATAGACATCTATGACAAGAATTGCTCTGTTGCCATAGAAACCTACCATCCAACTCTATACTGTGCCTTGGAACAACTGAAAAAAAAAACTGGCATTTGTTATAAGACTTGCATTGGCTTTCCCGGCTATGACGCCTTGATTTGGATTTGAGAGTATTTTCTTATCCACCACCAGGTGTCCTCTTGGAAAAAGTACTATGTCACATATTTCTCAACCCACACAGATGTTAAAGGGGTACCTGACTATAGACAGTGAAAGATCTTGTTAGCATGTTCAACATTGTTGTGGTAAGGGCGCCGACCAGGCAGAACTACCAGTATGCCTCCCGGGAGGTTTGAGATGGCTTCAGAATGAAACAGGTCTGTCGGGGTAAGCATATTCTGTAAAGCGCATTGAGCTTGCTATAGAGCGAGAAAATGTGCTATATAAATCAGTTGTTATTATTATAAGAATAGAGAACTCATTGACTTGGGAAGACAACATATAGATCTACATTTGCCTGTTCTATTAAATGTCTCTTACACATTGATATGGCTTTTGCAGTTCAGGCACTTCTGAAAAAAATTGATTGTCTACAAGTGAAAGAACAGTATGATAACTTTTTGAAAAAAGATTCACTTTAGACTTTATTACTCATACATGTATGAATGATAGCATGATTGAAAGAAAGAAATGTTTAAATGAATTCACAGAAATTGGGACAAAGCAGCTTTTCTCATTGTTAATAGTTGTGATTGTTTTTGTTATTTTTGTACATTATTACATCATTTTTACATTAAAGGACTGAATCTTGTACATCGTTAGTGTTTGAGACGTTTGCCAAATTAATGCTCCCATGTTGTTCCCCCTCACAGATACTGTATGTGATGCCATCGTCCAGTGCGAGGTGTGCTCAGCTGCCCCGTGCAGTGGACAAAGTCCCCTTTTATGTTGGCTTGCGCAAACTTCGAGATTACTTTCGCGGTGACCTCCCCTCCCCACCGGAGGACTCTGATGTTGTGTTCCCCAACGTTGACCTCAGGATCAAAGGTGAGACTCACGATGAACCCCGTGATGAGGAGGAAGAGGAAGGTGGCGGGGGGTCAGGGTCGGCCAACTCCCCGCGGGACTTGACCCTGGAGCAGATTCAGAACCAGGCAGAGTACCAGGAAGCTCTGATAGCCAGTGCCGAGGGCCTAGAGATGCCTGAGGACTCGTGGGGGAAACACCCCGCTTTCCTACGCGGGGGCGGGGCGGGGCTGGACGACAAGTGTGAGTACACCCTCCCCTCCCCCGCTCACCCAGGCACTCTGCGCACACCCACCAAAGTGACAGTCAAGGAGGAGCAGCTCTGCGATGATTATTCTGACGTCGCTATCTCGGCACCCGCCGCTCATAAAGTCACGGTGGTGGAGTCGAATGACCTCGACCTCAGCTCCGCTTCGCCACAGTACACCTGTCTAGGTGGCGACCTCCCTGCCGCTGGGAGTCGGAGGTCGAAGGTGAAGTCTGTGGGTGGCGGCAAGTTTTCTTCTTCCAGCATGGGGGTGGGTCAGTTCATGACTCCCAGCCTGTACCAGCATTCCTTGGCCAGGATCTCACACTCTGGCATGGCGCAGGGCCCGGCAGTCTTCTACGGCAAGTCGCAGCCCAGCTTTGGGGAGAAAGGGATTCAGAACTTCTCAGCTTAATGCCAGCCTCATATAGGGACAGAAAAATATTCTCGTGTAATAATATGTGCTAATTTTCCCCCACCCACAGTCGGAGACAGGGCTGTACGAGGGAAGAGACTGAGTCACACGTATGATTTGGCCAGTGCTGACCCTTGGGGTAATTTAACTGATTCGCTACCAGCTAATTTTCAGCCTGTGGACAGATTTTTTTTAAATATCGAAACGTTACATTTTTAAACCGATATGTTCAGTTGAAACCTTTGTGAAACAAACAACGACGTTTACTGTGCCGCTGAGCACGCCTTTCGGTAGCCATTGGAAAAAAGTGCATGCCCCTGTGAGCGGCTCGTGGTAGCGAATCAGTTAATTATCCCATTGGCTTCTCCAAGATGGGCAATCCTATTCGTCTGCGCCAATTCAGACATGTACAACTGGACGGGATCAATCAGATTGTTTTCTCAGATACTAACTGGACGAGAATCACAATTCCTTGAGTCAAATACTACGAATTGCATTTCTTTACTACGGACAAAGTGGTGTGACACCCTCTGGTTGCCATTTTATTCTTGTACACTGGAATGAAGATATGTGTTAGATGGTTTTCTTATTCGACAAATGGTGTGTTCTATATTATAATATTATTATGATGAAAAATATGAAAGATTTTCACATACATGGATTCTTATGACTATTTGTGGTTAATCGTCTTGTTGTAATCTGTACAACTGTTCAAGAAAGATTTTAAAGGAAATTGAGTTTTTCCACGATGAGTCTGTCTCTGAGCTGCCATACGATATGATCAGTGCCATGTTTGTGCTCAAAGGCAATGGTTTCAGGTTGTTGTAACTGTTGTAGTAAGTCTTTGTCTGATTTTCTTTTTCAAAAGCAAAGAAATAAGGAGGAAGGATTAAGTTCTGGCATTCTGATAAAACTCTGTTCATGCATTCTTTTGAAACCCTTGACCTCGTATAATAATACTTTTTTTTTAATGGGGGGTGGGGGATATAAAGTGATATACAGTTTGGGGAACAAAGTCGACAGAATACAAGGCAATTGTCTGTTACCAATTAGTACGACTGTCTAAGAACTTGACGTTTTTAAACGACTAATCACAATATTTTACGTAATTTATCATATGTTATTGTTTCGTTTTCAGCAAAAGTGAAAATTGAATGCGACAGGGTGTGAGTGTGCACCGGCCTTCGTTGATAGAACTCTGGTAGGTTCATCATTTCCTATGATCACACATAGCTTCAGACACTGGTTTCATAGGTATTTTTCTTTTCCTCCCTAAAAAGCTGTATGCATCACCCACTTTCATTTTCATGATTATATCCTTATATTTGTGAGGAAGGGGCCATTTATGATCGGAAATGCTTTCCTGATTTTAACGCTGTTATTTTGGAAATAATGAGAGAAAAAAAGAAGACCATTCCATTGTTTTGGACCTAGTATCTACGCAACTGTTTTAATGCTCACATTTTGGTACACACTATGCCCTTACCTTTTTTCTTCTTTTTTTACCTATGTTGTATACACAGAGGGAAAATGTATGTGGTGAAAAGTTTCATACAATGTGGTTTTCATTTGTCATTTGAGAAAACATTTAAAAATTGCAAAAAAAAATGTTAAGAGATATAAGCAGGCATTACAAAATAAAGTAAGTATTAAATATCATGAGTAGGCAATGATAATTCAATCATGTAAGATGATATAGCCAGCAGTTTTATTGTTTTTATTTCGTATTGCTAAGATTACATCACACTCATCACAAGAAATCAAGAGACATACGTCAAGTCATCAGGTGTGACAAGAATTACTTCAAGTAATCAAAATTGTATATATATGACCAAATGTGAACATGCATCAATATGTCTTGAAATGTATGTGCACAAGGTTTTTTTAGTATTTGACCAAAATATATCAACACCACGTTTAGTTAAACTCACACCACATGTTTCTCTCCATGACCACATTATGGTATAATTATAAGATGTGTCATTTTCATTTGTTATCTGAGAGTTATATTTTGATAGGCTGAAGAGTAGTTTGTGTGGGGGGGTTGGATATGGTCTGTTTGTCTTCTTAAGTGAATCTTTGCTACCTCTCATGTTAGGCTCAGTTTGTGACGTGGCCCGATGTACGCGTACATGAACCATCATTGTCATTACGAATACTCTCTCAGCACTCTAACTTATTCTCCTTATCAAACCAATGTGTGTATGAAGTCATTTGTTGAACTTGTTTTTCTCGTTGGACCTATGGAGATTAATTATATGAAGGTGTTTGTTGAACTTCTTTTTCTTGTCCAACCAATGTGAGGAAGTTTTGTTTTCTGATTTTGTTTTTCTTTCTTGTCAAACCATTGTACGTATCGATGTAGGAAAGTGTTTGTTCAACTTATTTTTTTCTTGTTGAACATCCTAATGTGTGTAGAATGGTGTTTGTTCAACTCATTTTTTGTCTTGTCGGACGTACCAATGTATATGTGAAGATGTTTGTTCATGCAATTTTGTTTCATGTCGGGCCTACTCATTTGTGTGTGAAGGTGTTTGTTGAACCCATTTTTCTTGTTCGACTTACAAATGTTTATTTCATTGTGGAACATAGCAATGTGTATGTGTGTCATTGTGTCTGTTGCTCTGTTATTGTCATTCTGGTGACATGTACTACCTGACAACAACTTGTGAGATGAAGACAGCATTACTCCTGCACTCGGGGCACTTTATATTGCTATTCCAGTGTACTCATCCAAACGACTCCATGTGTTTTAACCTATTGAAATCCCTACCTTCATAAATGACTCCCCTGTACTATGTGATCAATGTAATTTTATCATTTTCTCTACAGATATATATACTAATGACTCATGAACGTTTCTTTTCCATTTCTATCAATGTCTCATTTTCACAACTACTTCTGTGTCGTAGTTTTGTTGTTGTTGTTGTTTATTTACCATGGAAATCATCAACATGGTGGACCATCCATTACACAATACTGTTTATCAGGCGTAAATACTTTACATTTTCTCCTCCTTTTTTTTCTTCTCTATTATTAAGCACCGATTTCTTTTGTGTATGCGTGTACTCTTGTGACCATATTCTCATGATGACTCTTTGTTTCTGATGTTGTCAATCTCTAATTCAACCTTCATACATTCATTGTGAATCAACAACCATATCAGAATATTAGTGTGTATGAGGGTGCGTATAATACTTTGCCTGTCAACGTGTATAGTTGCAAAGATTTTATGTGCAGAATTCAATCTATTAATGCTCTGTTTTTACCCTTTTTTTTCTTTGAGACTGAAACTCGAGAAATCTATTTGTAGAAACCATACACATTGCATTATATATATAAGAATACTAGTGATTCTTAGTATCTGAGAACAGTATCAACTATTGTTACTATTGTTCTGTATATTCAAGAGAGAGATGGGGGGGGGGGGAGGGGTGTCTACATATTTTTGAGAACTGTTTGCTTAGCTCAAGAAACTGATAAGACAATGTTATCTCTGTTGAGTTTTTTTGCAGGCTAAACAATGTTTATACGAATTCATATTTACACTCTTAACCTATGTGATTCTCAGAGATACCAGATTTTGCTTTTTCAAAGTCATATGCATGCTATGTTTGAATTGAAATGACTCAGATTGTTCTTATTATCGAAAGATCGCAAAGATACTAAAGTATCAAATCAAATCACGAGGACAGAGAGGGTTATAGATTGCTCTATGCTTGTTGAGTAGTGGTAGTTTTATAGTTAGTTGCCCACATTTTTCTCTGTAGTGATATTCATTTTCAACTTGTGTGTATTTATCAAAGGAACTTTCGGCGCCAATTTGACCAAAATTACGTCATTGCTTTTGCTCAGAGATTCACACTTCCATATTAGCGTTGAGGAATTGTAAGTCTTCATGTTGTATGTGGTTTACTTTGAATCGTCATTGAGGGTTTTCTTTCTACTTGTTTTGTTTATGGTACAGTTCATCCCGCTTATAAGAACAGGAGCGAAAGTGTTCTTATATCCGAGGCTCAGTTATTGAGCCAAAATGCATACAGTTTTAATTATGTGAAGGTCCAGTAAAGTGTCAATGGTAGGTGTATGAACGATTTGGATGGGTACATATTGCTCTGTGCATAGATATAGTAAGAACGGGACTGTAAGCACATTCTTGATTGGTCACCATCAGCCTTGACAGTTAGATAAATCGACTTTGTGGAGAAAAGTCAGCCGTTCTTATATCTGTATTATCTGGAGTAAAAGTAGAGAAACAATTCTGTTGACCGAAATAGCGCTCTTATAACCGAAGTGTTCTTTTATCCAATGTTCTTATAAGCGGCGGCTACTGCACATAAAAGTTTTATCGGAAGTGGCAGGGTGGTGTGATTTGAAAATTATTTTCTAATAATTCAATGTGTACTTTATTACATTGGGAATCAATGTTGCAATCTGACCTTTTTAAAAATATATCAATGTTCTCAGTTTCCTGTGATTAGTTTGAACTAATTTTGCTTTGGTCAGTTTGACAATCACGTAGATGAGCTTATTTCATCTATGTTGTGCTCTCCACATTATTGTTTTATAAGACCAAATGATATTGACACATGATGGCCACAATCCTCCTGTTCAGGCTCATTATGGAAGTAAACATGTCATCCACTCATCAGAATGTATGCACACGCCTGACCTACATGTACTTACACACTATACACTCACTCACCCATTATTACTGACTACATTAAGTACTCTATACTACACTATAATACTAAATTAGTCTGTCGTCATTGTCAGGTGCGAGCTGAAACAAAATATTTCTGGGCTGTATTTTAAACCTAGAAATGTGTATGGCTTTGTGGGTACAGGTATTAAACACCTTGCGCTCTGACTCACGTACATTGTGAAGGTGCCAAAACTACGTATGACGTCATTACAGGACTCTCTAGATCGTTGTTTTTAAAAAATCACACATTCACGTCGTCGACATCAAGGAAGTTATCTGCGCAGGGTTCCTAATACCTTTTAAGATAAGCTACAGGTGTGGTGAAATTTCAACATTTTGTATGCTATTACTTATGAAAGATGTTGCGATCAAATTTGTGTACATGTATCCAATAGTTACAGAGATAAGTGAAAGAAGTGTGTTTTTTTTTATGGGAGATTTGAGACAGGCCTAGATCTAGTCAAACTCGAAATGTCTTCCTTTATTGTGTAAGTCACTATGGTGATGCAGGACGGATTTATTGTCCTTTTCTTACATTTATACACAGTGGGATAGATTTATAGACATATCTGCCTCGACTTTGGTTGTGGGCTATCTTCTCCTTTCAAATGTCTTGTGGTGAGTTTTAATTTTAATAGTAAGGTGTTTTTATGGGTTTACATGACTTAGAGTAACGGATGTAAACAACCCTACTTTCACTTGCATCAGGCCCCTATATTCTCAATTTTTATATAATGTTAGTTTTACCTTAGAAATAGATGTAGCTCTGGAAGGACATCAATAGCGCGAGCACTTCCTGTTGTTAAGAAGAAAGGAAGTCTTGGCATTCATATTAAGGATTGCTAAAATATATTTTTTGTTTCCAATGTGGCGTATTAGTATTAGACAAAAAAAACAAAGCTTTTGACTGTTAATAATGTGACTGAATATTGAAGTAATGGGGCAAAGATAGGAATATAAAGTATGGAATTAACCCAGGTGAGGTGCTCAAATTTGATTGGTTGTGAAAATCTCTATCAGTTCTGGTACATTGTCCTGCCACTTTGCATGCAGGGTTCAAGTAGTGGTGGTGCGCTCATGAACAATCAATTCAGAACAATTTTCCCAGTCCATTCTTTGATCGTCTTAACACAGGACAATAGAACAAGCTACTTAGCAGTAAGAGTGCAAACAGAGTGGATCTGTCGCCATTTCCACCCCCCCCGGAAAAAAACGACGTCATCCATGGACTTCCATTCTGTACATAACACTGCTAGCTCTATGCCATTGATGACATTTTTCCTGAAAAAATTGGCACCGGATCCTCTCTGTTTGCAGTTTGCACACTAAATAGGGTTGTTATGTTCTTTTCTTTTTTTTAAATCAAAAATTTAATTTCGTTAAAGCACAATTTTGTTTATAAATTTTGTGTGTATAGGGAAATCGGAATGTTTTCAATTTAAAGTATGGATTTGTGTGAAAGTTTGTGTGTGTCCTTGGATCTATTTCATTTCTCATTAATTGCCTGGTCTGTTTTAAAAATGGACTGGCAAGCACTCGGCAATGTATCTTGTCAAATTTCTTCTATGTACCTGGTCATGTGATACCCCACGTTACCTGGCTAGTCAGTCAACAAATGGCGGACAATCTGCGAAGCAGTATTACCATTCTCACCATATTGTCTTACTTACACTTGTGTATCATGTGACACGGCTGTAGACTCGCGGTGTCTACACAGTATTTGTAGTCTTGCATTTATTGTACTCGTCGTAGGCCCTGCACTTTTTTGTCCTTTTTGTTGTTGTTGTTGGCGTACTTTGATTCCATACTAACTGATTTTACCTTTTCAAATACTGTATGAACACATTTTGTCTGCACCTTGTCTTGTGAACATTCACATTTGTTTATTTTTGATCCATTTGTGCTTGAACATTGATCATTCATTGGTTCTTCTACATATTTGATTCTTGTTGTTAGACTTCTTATCTCCTCCACATTTCTCACAAAAGGTTTTTAATTGTATTCTTTACCATCGACATGTTTATGTGCGCAATTTTTATTGTTGTTGTTGTCTTTGTTGCTGCTACTGCCATTTCTGTTGTTATGACTTATTTAAAGAAAAAAAACCTGCTCAAACTGTGAACATTTCATTCTCTTAGTCATTGCCCGAGTTTTAGCGGTTGATAACTTGTCTTTGTTTTCTTTTTTCACACAACCACTATGTATTTGTCAGTCTCTTTCCCCCTGCCTTTTTTGCCAATAGTTGTACTATTTTCTGTATTTACTGTCAGTCACTTGTAACATGTTGTCTTTGTATAGAACATAGACATGATATGTTAGTCTCAGTGATAGTCTAGTTTTGTTCTCTTCAGTGAATAATGTTCATTAATAGCTAAGATTAGATTACATTTTTTTTCTGGAACTGAAACAAAAGAAGAAAAACTTAATGTCATGAATGGTACATCCTCTCAGTCACTTGTCAATTACTACACCTCATCTGTCAAGCTATCGATAACAAAGAACACCATAGATCTCACCTCTCTGACTGTTATCAAGGTGTCATGTGTGTTTTGTCACTATGTGTATTAACCTGTTGTTGTATGAAGTTTTTATTGTGCAACTATTCTCTGACCAGTTCTGTGTATCTCAATCTGTCATTGTAAGACTAAGACTTGTCTATCAATATCATCAGTTGTATGTCTTTGTTTAGGTCAGCTGCCATAGTCCACAACATACGTGTGTGCCATATAATGACATGACCCCCCGCCCCCTGACTGACTGACCTTCTGACCATTGGTGCTACTGTCACCTCTCAAGACACCAAGTCTTTTCTCTGGACCAGATACTAATTAATACATGCACATTATACATGTATTTTGCAGCCCTTTGTTCCACAAGGAATCAAGAGGCATAAGTTAAGTAAGTCATACATGTATATTCACAAGTACTGATAATGTACACTAGCTTTTGGGTGGTGGGTATTTTAACAACGAAACATCTGACTACCATTTTTACTACCTGATGTCGAGAATTGTGTAAGTCTAATTGTGAGTAAACCATTATTAGATTTAATTGGAGATTAGGCTATGCCTATTTCGATTGTTTTAGAATGATTTCAATGTCAAAAGGGTGGCCTCTATAAGGAAATCCTTGTGATTTACATTATATAGGCCATCGGATAAAAGCGGTTCATGGGCTACATGTGTTTTTTTAGTTTTAGTTTTAGTTGTTTTACCCCAAGCAGATGAGTTAATGTTGAAATGTTATTTTTCTCTGCTCTGTTTTTTTTTTGAATTCAGATTTCTATTATGGCCTAAATTTGTAAAGAAGAAAACAAAGATTATGGTTATGAGATTGTCTTGGTCTATAATATAATAGAGATGCAGGACTTGATATTAATTGGAATAATTTATTAGATATCAGTTTGAGTGAATGTGATCATTTACCAGATTTTACGTAAACAAAATGTTGACAAAGAAATTCTTGTTTTGGTTTAAGAATTCTTACAATGGAAGTGCATGTATGTGATCAAAAGTTAAATGTAGTTGTAATTTGTTTCTATATGTCTGATTTCTCTCCATATTGTATTTATGATCACATGGGCTGGATGGATTAATCCCTCATGTTGAAATAGATCCTTTACTTCATTAAGTTCCTTCAATGTTGTTCCAGCTTGTTTACTTCTACTTCTTCCTTCCCTGAGAATGAGTGTAATTGATGTGTCAACTTTTTTTTTGCGACTATGATGATGAGAAAGATTTGATCTGATGATCAGTTTCCTTTACGCTCACCTTTGGTTGCGATTCTTTCTTGTGTACGTGATTACATGTATTATGTTATGCTTATATTATTATTATTCATTCCTTTCCAGTATTGTGATCTCTCCGTTTTTTTCTTTTTATGTTTTCAATCTAATGTTCGGATGCTTTCCTTTTACCACTGTTGTTATAATGTTATTAAGATGTAGTCAAAGACCAGGTTCGGAGGCTGGCTGAAAGTTAGGAATACTTAAAAACACTTAATTTGCTGGGAACATCTCTATTCAAATTTGACGTAAAGACTTCGTTTTCCCTTTTCATTCTCTTATTATTATGTCAACAGTAGATGTATTATTCTGTCATTTTCTTCAAAAAGGTCTACCTGCGACTTTAAAACAATTATCTCTGCTGGACACTGTTGTCTTGGTACCTCAACTCACAGTCATCATTTGTTCTTCTCTCAATCAGATGTGATCTAAGACTCAATAAGAAGTAGATATGTGCATGTATAGGCCCAGTTTGTCTAATAATAAAACTTGTAGCCTGTACAGGTACAGACACTTTTTTCTTTCTTTCTGTGGACATTTTCCGTCAGACAGATTTACATGTGTTTTTTTCACCCCTCTCCCTAAGTGTGCGACCCTTTGTTCCCCACAGGGAATCGAGAGGCGTAAGAGGTTTCCCCAAGTGAAAAAGAATCTCCTCTGTGGTGATTATTTGGTCTTTATCCTGGGCCTCGGCACTGTGCAATATTGTAACAACCTCATTGTGACGTCTTGAGGTCCAGTCTGCTCTGTGTACCATGTCAGCTGCTTCTCTTCATTTCATCATAGATTCTTGGAATAAAACAAGGAGGAATGACTTTGGCTGTCAGTGTCATCATTTTTTTACCGTGTCACCATTTGTAAGTTTGTTATAGTTTCTGATTGTGTTGTATGGTATTTGATTAGTTTACATTACTGTACTAAAACTAAAAGTATAGCATCCGAACATAACTCTCAATGCCAGTGAAGTAAAAGATTGAACACATTTATTGGCAAAAATGCAAAATCAACATGCAGAGGAAGAACACAACAAAAACGTATACATGTAAACCTGCGTAACATGCAGTAAGATGTGTAATCAATTAGAAGAAGAGGATAAACGAAATAAGGCTGCACATATTTAAAGTGAAAGTTATTACTACTAATACTAATATGGGTACAATACCGTTACAGCAATTTGAGTTACTGCATGAGTAAAGATTATACAAAGCAGCAGCCTTGATCTTCTAAATCAGCCGTTCAAATTCACAAGTGTAATGATCAACATGAAATCAAATAAATGTCAATGTGACATGATAACATAACTATTGGTTTAACTAACAAATGTTAAAAAGACAAATTATATGAAAATGTTATGTGTTGTAGTTTGCCTTGATCACTTGATGACAAAACACTTTTTGATCTATTACAGTCACATTTGGGGGGGGGGGGGCATAAAAAAACAACTGTAGGTTGTTAAACAATTACATTGTACAACATTTCTTTCAGTTTGGTATACAACAAATCACGGTTGGGGCAGAGAGCCTAGTCTCGGAAGTCCCATGTGCATGTTGCGCACTTTAAAGATTCCTTGGCAGTTTGAAATCGATGAAGAGTAGGCCAGTTATGGTCACTGCTCAGAACCTAAACATGCCATATAATGCAAGTCATTTGCTTATTTATCATACACACATAATACTTACTGGTGCTCAATACAATGTTCACAATGGCACTTTGTTGCATTTGTATAGCATAATAATAATACACTGTCATAATGGAATGTATCAAGTAAGAGAACAAAAAAACGGAACAAAACAGTATTTTAAATAAGATGACAACAAGTGGCATGATGTAGCCTTCATGTACACAACAAATTCACCTCACTCACATAAACACTTCAGCTTTCTAATTCTATGCAGGATTACCAAATTTTTTCTACGGAACCTTTATGATTCCATCCTACTCTAGCCAGATCCTTTCTCATGAGTAAAGATGTTTGGCATTCAATCTTCACCATGCATGGACTCTGGCTGGCTGTTCTGTGCATTGTAATCAACAAGTTGATTGCCACTTAAACTTTCACATCGTCAGTCATCTCATAACGTATCATATCTGCAAGAGGTTTAAGTTTAACACTTTTGGCAACTCTAGCCTCGAAAGAGGAAGGTTGGAATCAATGTGGTTTGGATCACAGCTTCTTTTAATGACGTCACATTTTCATTCAGTGAAGATGGACATCTTCAAGCTGATCAGCATGGTATTAGTAGCTCAAATATTATTCTTTAAATGCAGATAGATACGACACTTTATGCTTTAAGAAATGACTGACGATATACTATAGTCTCTGAATATTTGGTTGTAGGAGAGTTTCGTATTCCAATGATTGACACATAGTATAGTATTAATGGTAACAATTTCATTGGGATCATCACTTTGTGAACAGAAAATAAATGCTTGCTTAGAGAGTTGGAGCATTTTGTGTGACTTTTACTGACAATATTATCTTCATATTTGTCACACACTAGTTTGTGTGTTTGGGGGTAGTACATGTACACAGAATGATATGCAAAATGGGTACCCGATTATAGACAGTGAAAGATCTTGTTAGTATGTTGGTATAAGTGCCGGGCACCAACCAAGGCAGCACTACCAGTATGCCTCCCAGAAGGTTGAGAAGGCTCTGAAATGCATTAGGTCTGTTGGTATAATAGTGGCTGTAAAGCGGTTTAAGCTTGCTGGAGAGCGGGGGAAAGCGCTATATAAATGCTACAAATGTATCTATCATTATAATTACTCTGATCAGCAAATTGCATCCATTGTATACAATATTGTCATAAATAAAAGGAGAAAATGCTTCGTCATCAAAGTCCCTAGATAGCAATAATACTAATACTAGTTGGAGTAAACTAGCTGGACGGGTCTTAATATGTTAAGGATCATAATGAAGGCAATTTATCGTGCGCTGAAACCCCATTTCAATGGGCTCAAAGTGCCATTCACATACAAAAAAATGTATAATGTACCAAACATGAGCAATGATAAGATAAAACACCAATGAAACTGTGGTGATTCCTTTATAAATGTAAGAAAACAAATGGCACTTTGAGATTCATTCAGCAGTCTGTCGGCGGGGAAAAAAAAATGGCAACAAAGCCCTATGAGAAGAAGTGGTACACATGTCATTTTTGGCCTATGTACAAGCTTTGGAGAAAAAAATATCATGTGAAATATTTCTGTTGGCGAGACCTTTTCCTACTGTAGTAGTACCTAATGAAGTAGAACATGACAGCAATACAAAGACTCAGGCTGAACACACAACTGTACAGTAAGAGCCTCCGAATTCTAGCAAACCCAGACATTGGTTCATCCAAGATGTGCAATGGCTCTGGGGGCAAAGGCAAGGCATCCGATTCCTCAACGAGCTCCTGGCGATTATGCTGAAAGCTGATGTTCTTGAGTGTTCCCTCACCAGAAAGTCCAAATGGACCATGGTGTGCCTGTATGATGTAAACTTTCTCAATCTCTTCATTGTTCTTCGCGACTAGGACCTGCCACGTCATGTGGGTTGCATTAATTACCTGTAGCCGAGCATACAGCTCCTTAGATCTATCACTGTGGGCGAAAGCCAGCCAGAAAGGGTGATTGAATTGATCGTCTGTCAGGTACTCATAGCCCATGGATCCTATGACAATGTGTATAGGTGCTTTAGGGTTCACTGTGTCTGTCTGAAAAGGTGTGTTCAGGTACATGGGCCAAGTGCGTTCATAGCTGTGTTTGTGTCCACTGATGTACAGGTCAACTCCCTGGGTGAAAAGCACATTTTCCAACCAATGGCGTACTTCAGAGTATTCCTGGTCACAGCTCTGCTCCATAACCGACTTGGTGCAGTAGATTGGCTTGTGCCCTTGCACTACTATCCATGGGACTTTACCTCTGTTGCTTTAAGAAGAAAAACAACATGACTTTGTTACAATGCCTTGAAGTTTGTTAGTTGAAAAGTTCAACTGAACATTTAGGGATAAAAAAGCCACACCAAAAGTTAGTAGAAAAACAAAACAACCAAAGACTTTTATTCTAATAAGCAAATATGCTATGTATTGACAAGCGGTAGATAACCCCTGCTTTGTATCAAATTTGAGAAGACATTTATCATACTTTGATTTTAAGAAGGCATTATTTATCGAACTGAAGCCATAGGAAATTGAAGCAAGAATCACATTACTAATAATTACAGTTACAGTGTTGAGATAAGGGGCATTTCAATATAAGCCATTGGTCTGTCAGTTCTTGTGCACAGATGAACAGAAATACAATATGTATGTATCCAATAAGATGGTCATATTATTGTATTATACCATCAAGGATGAGTACTCATACTTACTTATTTGCATGCTCCAGGTCATTGACAAGCCATCGCTGTAGATTCTGTGCTGATGTCTGTTGGTAGAAGTCTTCTGTATTGATGGACACAAAGTGTGTCATGCCTATGTCCAGACTGTACCACATAGAGTCCCTGGACATGGGCCATTGAGACATTGGCATGGAGAACCTGTGGAGAGGGGACACATTTTGCATTGTTCAAAGCTGTCTAGCTAGACATGTTCTTGATTGAAACTATGCTGTACTGGTACTACAGACTGGCAACAAAAAGAAAGCCCACATCTCAGATATATTATATACAAGTATAAAGTACACTACAAGTATACAAGTAGATGAACTGAGAGCCATCAAAAAGACTAACAGAGATGGAGGTGAAGAAGGAGGTGTGGAGAGTTGATGACAATACATTCAATACTACATACACAGATAGGCCTACATGCTATACTATGATGAGTCATGAGTAGAGCAAGCATCTTTTCTTGTGTATCTCTTGATGCTCGAATAGAACATGATAGATAGGTGATAGATAGAATTGACAATTCTTAATCATTTCATGATGATTATAATGTGGCATATCTGATTTAAATGCTAAAGTGGTGCAACTTATTTCGATTTCAAAGGAATTTAATTGAGTAGCCTACAACAACTTTACCACATTCTCAATGTTGTTGAATAAAGTTATTGGACAATCTAGTAAATCTTGCCTTGTTGTTTGTATCCAAGAAAAGTAAGGCCTATTCTTATCATGACCATGTACATATGCAACAAAGAAAAAATATACCTGTGTGTGTACTGGTAAAATCCATCAAAACTTTCATGATCCCCTGGCGTGGTCATGTATGGAATTTGAGAGGTCATGGGTTGGATCCTTTTCAGGAATCTATCACCAAATGCTCCTTCCTCAGTGTTGAGATTATAGGCAATGTCCCCAACATGAAACACAGCATCGTAGTGCACCTTCATGCTTGTGGCCTCATGAGTTACAAAGTGCAGAGCCTGTAACAGAGCAAATATTTGTTTTTTTTTAGTTGAGTTTTGCATAAAATTAAAAGGTGGGACTTACCTTTTAATGTCTGTCTCCGATAGACAGTTAAATATAAACTGCCTACATGCCCGTGTCCAGAACCCCCCAGGGATTTGAACCCGGGTAGCTTGGAGACAAAACAGGAGGTTAACCGTTCCAAAATATTGATTTTTTTCCAAGTTTGGTCAGTACAGTGTCCTTCTTCCAATCTTAGTTAAAAATGATGGTCAACATACTGGCTCCCCATACTTAACCTATGGCGATCTCTGGCTGAGGCCTTATGTGCAGGCGAGCACAAAGAGGATTGAGTAACGCAAGTACGTACGTTAGTGACATGTATGATACAATCTTTCAAAACATTCATGGCTGATACTGAGAGTTACTTTCACAATTTTGGCAACTAGATATGAACAGTGCCTTGCTCCTCTAGCCCCATTGCCACACTTCAAGTATTAAAATGGCCCACCCTCTAACTCCAAGACAGATGACGACAAAAGGCACGACTGGCCATGCTGTGCAAAGACCACATAAAAGGCATCAAAGGAGAATCTTCACCCCATCACACCGCTGCCAGGGTCACAACCGACAATTTAAATGGTCCAATCGTGCAAATCACAGGAATAATGGGAGACTATTTATATTACTTTTCCCCGCTCTACAGGGCTCTATAGGCGTTTTACAGCACAATACAAGTAGCAGGCATTCCAACCCAGCACCATCAAGGACTGGAACATAAACCTTTCTCAGGATGTTGTAGAGGCCGACACTGTCGACACCTCTGCGTCAAGAGACTCTCATCCCCTCTTTTGTTTTTCATTTTATTTTAACAAACTTGCAAACCCAATTATGATAGTAACAGTAACAGAATAATCAACTTCATGATTGTGGTCAGTCACAAGGAAGAAAAAGAATGTCATTATGAATACTCAGATAATAGATAATAGATAGCATATAAATTCCAATCAAGGAATAAAAGTGAAATCTCCAATGAAAGTTGTCCCTTCCTTCTTTTTTTTCAAGGGTTTTTTTGTCTGCACATTTCTTGTACACATTATGTATTTATATTTTATAGATATGGTGGTTCTTTTCCTTCAACTCACCTTTGACAAAAGTCCCATGTCTGCAATGACCAGGAAGGTGTGTGTTCCATCTATAACAGGAACAGTCACATTGAACCACTGAGAGAACACATTGTGATTGCCAGCATCAGTTGATTTTGACACAACTCTGTACATGTACCTCTTGCCTGGAGTTAAACTTTGCACCTCCACCCTGTGCACATATGACAATGCTGCTGCACTGTTTTCTAAGGTAATCACAGTTTCTTTGCCAACTTGGGCTGCATCTGTGTCAGTCACACTTGTTGGCAAAAAGAGTTCTACCAAACCTTCAACATTGATCTTAGTGGACCAGACCACAACAAGGTTTTGTGGAACATCCCCGTAGGCAATGTGAATAAGTTGGGGAGCGGTATCTGATTCTGTGTCGCTGTTGACATCACCATCACTGGATGCCTGGACAATACAGGATGCCAATAAGAGAAGACAGTTGGGAAGGAAATGCTTTATCCATGACTGCATCAGCATCATAATACTGAAGCTCTGCTGTTCTACAGACTGTGAAAGAAGAAAACATAACATCATGACCATTTTTGGTGCTGGTAGAGAATCAGAATATAGATAGATCTAGATCAGAGTAGATCTAGAATCTAGATCTAGATTCTAGGCCGATTATAAAAATGACATTTCTAGGTTATCTAAAAATGTGCTCGATTTTTTGTAGATCTAGAGACCAACATTGCAGATCTAGAGATCTGGATCTAAGTTCTCAAGGTCACAGACCTGAGTTTATTATTTTAAAGTTAAAGGTTGGCATAGATCTACTGTTCCAAAGTCTAGCTAGATTTAGATTCTAATAGCGGAGGGGTAGAAAGGGGTAGACTCTAGATCTAGGCAGTAGAATCTACTTACTTACTACTAAAAGTTCGAGTAGGCCTACTCTACCTCCTCTACTAAAAGATTCATATAATCTCTAGACATCCCGCCAATGATTCTTCAAAAACAGCTGGATGTGCCGAGTAAATCATCCGAACTTAGACCAAATACTTTATGGAGACTATCGATTGATATCCCACGTCACTTTCTCTACATTGCGCGTGAGAGCCAAGTACTCACTCACGGAGAAAACGGATTGTCACTTTGGCATTTCCCTTCCCCACTCTTGCGGATGTGGCCAGAACATAGGCAAGCCCACAGCCATAACTGTCTTTGACTCCCTGATCAAAAATTACATGATGCTGGCATTTGCTTCTTTCTGAATAGCAAGATGAGTAGGCCATAAATGTAAAATAAACCTGGATCTGATATCAATTCGATATCTAGATCCACATTTAGATAAGACTAACTGTGTTCCCGTTCGATGAACGGGTTAATTTGATACATGACAACTGCGAGTGCATGGTATCACCTGAAGAAAACATAAATAATTAGTAAGCATTGACTGTCAAACACACGGTATCACCTGAAAGAAAATAATAAGTTAGCATTGACTGTCAAGCACAGGGTATGTATGTGAACACTATTAGCCTACATGAAAAGAAGAAGTATATAGCGGGGAAAAGCACTATATAAATGCTATCTTAATTCTAGACCTAGTATAGGGGTATACGTTCTGGTTACATCCGCATTTATCCAGAAGAAAATTGCGACTTGCGACTATCGTGTATTGTGTACCTGCCCACCTGGTACCTAGTACTCGCAAACTTGTAGGCCTACATGGTAGGCCCATAGACTAGTGATTTGTCTATGGTCAGACCATAGATAAATCTATGGCGTAGGCACACATGTATCACGATCACGTTATAACGGCGCTAATCCAGCCTCCTACCTCCACTACAATGCCTGCCTAGCATAATCTTGTGATTTTAAAAATATTGTTTACAAACGTGCTGATGTACATGTATATAGGCCTAATACTAATAGATCATAGTAATAACATCGGCATTGATAGTTTTCTCAAGTACTACATTGATGATGCATTGCGCCGACTGTGATAAATACATTTAAACATGTTCTTGTATTTAAGGTGTATGACGGATCATGACACACGGGCATCTGTAGATCTAAATTAAATGTTTGGGTGTTTAAAACAATTTGTGATCATGATATGATATCAGTCACACTGTCATACGAATTATTGAACTTGACATGACAGTGAACTTATTGAACTCGTCCATGTGCCAACGGAATATCAAAATCCAACGTGATCTTGGATTTCTTACTTTCAGTTAAAGATAAATGCATCCGATACGTTAGAAGGCAGAAGCTTCAAAGCACCTATGTGTCGCTTTGGGGTTTTGTACCTAAATTATTTGTGCGACCTCAGCGCTGTAGGAGCTTTCTGCGAAAAGTGGGCCCCCAAGGGACAAAGGAGATTGCAAATATAGGCCTACAAAGAGAACCAATGTATTAACAACAACAAAAAATACCCACACACAATGACATTTTCATGCTTTTATACATTGTATTGCAACATCTGGTGTGTGCATTTTAATATCCTCAAGGGCATTGGAGACTGAGTCGCATTGCGCGATTGCAAAAGTCCTTTATTATGAGGCTGCAGTCATAAATGGAAGAAGAAGAAGAAGACATTAACACGGGAATTCAGCACGTTTAATAATCTCCATTATAAATATTAATCTATGGGCCGAACAGTCCTTGGCGTTTTGTTTAATAACTTGACTGTTGTTGATTGGACAGTGACACAAAATATTTATATAGGCTGCACACTTTTCAGGTTTTTTTTACTATATTATAGCCTAGGCTAGTTGCACAAAATGCTAGACATCTTTGACGTAATTTGAGCTCAAAATCGTCAACGTCATAACATGGTGTAACGAAGGCAGGCTGAAAAGTCCTCAGGTGGGCGTCTCCTAGTGCGAATAGCCACAAGTGAGTTTAAAAGCTGTAATTTTAATCTAGATCTCAGGTCTGTGTAGCCACTCCGTAAAATTAAGTGGTCCACGCCTCAGTACTGAAATAGTATACTCAGTTCTGTGATCCACGCTAGGACTTGGGTGGAAGAAAAAGTAATCATTTAATCATTTTGCCCACAAACAAATATAATTTTGGAGTGATCTCCCTTCCATTTGTTTTGTATCCGGAAATACATCGATTTTCTGTTTACTTACACCACAGTCACAGTCACAGGCACAAGCCTCTTTACTCTTTACAACTTGCCTACAAGAACAAGTAGAAGTACGAGGCCTCTGCTTTTCATTCACCATCCATCACATTACCTCTTCTTACCACCACATTATCATCAAGGAGTGTCCATAGTCCGTGGATGCTTTTTCCAAAGAGCATGAACTGTCCGATTAGTAAGCAACGTCCCAATAATCTAGATCTTGCCACAAGAAGAGAGGTTGCACTTTCAGTTTGAGTTGCAGTATTTGTAGTATTGCATCTGCTGGCAGTTTGTTCTTGTCATTATCATTGACATTGTTTGTTAATTTAATTATAATACAAAAAGTGTAGTGAGTGTGGCCTAGATCTAGATCTAGAATCTGTAAGAAGTGTAAGTGTTGAGCAGTTGGCAACGTTCTACTAACTAAAGACTAGAAAGTAGAAAGGTAGCAGAGTGATTTAACACGTTCGGCGGTCACTGTACTGTAGTTAGTAGTACATGTATGAATAGAGAGGCCCCCTCACATTTTATATGGCGGTTTTCTCTGAAACGGCGTGTAGTAAAGTAAAATAATTTCTCTTGCTAATAGTAAAAAGTGTCTTCTTTACGAAGTGACATCTAGAGTGTTGTATCGCATAACGGCCAACCTAAGAAATTCTGACTCTATTTTGACTCTAT